>CEMT01387105.1:49494-77752 GCA_900068985.1 Pterula multifida
CTCCCATCGTACATGAACATCTCCCTATATTTCTGAAAACATGACAGCTTTCGTTGATTGACATATCCTGTTGGGATTATCGCTGCATCGGACTTGATAGCAATTGACCGGGTTCATTGGGAACGGTCAACTTTAAACCACGATGTCAGGTTTTTTTCCATACAGATATGCTGTGTAAGGAAGCACACGGGAAAAAGCGACGTGGGCTCTCTCTGGATGGTAGGTTCCTAACAGTGACCCTTGCCGTGACTCTTTCGATTAGGTTGCAACTGACCACCTGGTGTGTCAGTGGTGGAAGCCTGGGAACATACAATGCAAATCATCACATTACTGGGATGTATAGAATCAGCTCTCTATGACCAGTATATGTTTTTTTGTTACCATCTATCATTTCAGTGATGATGATAGAAGGTTAACCCCAAGTGCACTGTTCTACAGTCATGTTAAGTAACGGAGTCGAAAGATAGCTGCAACATGTGATTGGTTTGGGCGTTTAATAGAGGGATTTGCTTTGAATGATATTATCGGTGTACGAAAGAAGACATGACATGACTTGGGATGATTCGTCGTTGAATCGTATGGGTGAGCGGCCATAAATCGGTTGTTCGTCCACTTTTCGTTCAATTCAAAAAATTGCATTTTGAAGCGGGAGAAGAACACTGTTATCGGAGGCTGGATATAGCGAGCAACTTAAGAACAAACAAATGATGAGGGGTGGCGCTTCAGGTGGAGTGAAGAAAGATTTCGTCGAAATTATGATGGATGATAACCAAACGAGATGGGATTGTTCTGAGAAGGTGGCACGAAGTCTCTCCTCTCGCTTAGTAGATCGAGAGAATATAGATATGGCGGTGAATTCTGATTTTAGGTGGACAAAATAGTAGGAAAACGGAATATAATTTCTACTCCAACCGACGGAGAAAAACTTGGCCCTGCGAAAGACTGCTGTTTACTTTAAGGGCTCCAATGCATAGCATGTGTGTGCTCTTGAACGTTTCATCTATCGCCTCGAGGTCATCGAGGTCAGACGAATGTTTCCGGGACATAGAACATACCAGGGTATATCGGCAATATCGGCCTTGGTAAAAAAAGCACCAAATTTTTGAAACGGTTTGTAGCATCGCCTTGGATGCGCGGGATCCATTGGCAATGGGGAGTCACAAACATGGCATCCCGTGTGAGTATGAGCTTGAGACTATCGGACAGTGAACAGTGCACTGCGGCCATGATGATGATCAACTTTCTCCCAGGCCACACGGTTGAGGTTACCCTTTCTCCCATCATCTGAGATAACATGGACAATCACAGGGTTACAATTGATACTGTAAGGTAAAAAAAAGCCTTGAATCCCTTGATGATGATAAAGACAACTCGGTCATCTTCATGCGCTCTGATGGATGAGTCGACTGGACCAGATCGAATAGTTGGAAACTTGCAATGGATGTTGACGGTTCGGTAGAATGTGAGCTGGAAAATGCCACGGTTGAAGGAGTGGCGTGGTGGTGGCTGTACGTAGAAGAAGCGCTGTGTGGGAGCTCCCAGTGGAAATTTGAATAGAGATAGCTCGGTTGACAGCCAGCTCCTGCGGGGAGAGGAAATGGGTGGCTGGTCTAAACCCTAATGGGAAGCCTTTGTTTTTGGCACCCGGTGTTTAAGCTCTTGGGGAAATCTTCAAGACCTGGCAGTAGCGGCCACGCCGTGGGTAATACTGTAATAATAAATAAATATATACGTGTACAGCGTTCGGGGCTAGAGCGGATATCGGATTTTATGTTTTCGTTCTGTTCTTGTATGATTATTGGTGGTCGTTACTGTACCTATCAAGTTGAGAGCAAGAAAAAGTTGAACAAGTCCGGTGTTTAATATTACATCGTGGCGCCAGGACCCTGCAAGGTGGGGAAGGGACTCGGTTGGAAAATCTTGTCAGTCGAAATGTCTATTGACTTTGATTATCTCAGATCCTAGCCACACTTGTCACATGATCCAACCATCGATCCTCATCATCCGAGTTGCTCATCGCTTCAGCGCTGAGAGAGGAATCGAGCTAACTACTCATATACCGAGTATATATATGTATATATATTTGGAGTTCTTTACGGACAAGCACGTAGCTAGCATTATTATTATTGTGACGATCATGCGTCATTGTTCTTCTCCAACATGGCGGTGTGGACTTTGCTTCTGCGCTAGTATTATAGAGTTCTCCGACCTTACCGTCAATCGCGAGCGGTTGTCCGAACAGGAGAAGACTCCTACGATTGTGAAATCTTTTCTGCGAGCGCAAGTATGAAGAGTTTAAAAATTTGATCAATACCGCTTGTTAACAGATGCGATTTATTTTAAGAGTCCTGAAACACACACGCACATAGGCACACACGCAGATCTATCTATATATCCATCATCCAGACGCCAAAAGCCCAAAGGTCAGAGAAAACTAAGTATGGTACATGGACTTTCAAGGAGGAAAAAAAAGTGACGAAGAAGACAACAAAAACGAATGACAGGTGTTGAAAGCCACAATAGAGTGTGTCCGGAATAATTAATGACCTCTGGGCACGTCATGCAATTTGGAAAAGTAAGTAAATGAGGAATAAATCTTACACACCAAGCAAATAACAATCTGATATATGAAACAACACCCTTGCAGGAGATATATCATCGCGATTACCTGCCGTGGCAAGGGAAAAATAAAAAAGATGTCGATTGTTTGCATAGGTCGACGAGTATATCAATGTGCGGTGGCTGCCTTTACGTCAAAGACATCTGACGCTTTATACCCGTCATCCACGTCGACCCATGATTTCCCATTATCGCCTAGGGGTTTAGCGACTATATGGGTCGAGGAATTCAAGTCTCGGTTGTAGACCCTTTCCACGTGAACGTTAACGTGAGTTCCTCCAGTACTAGTCGCATCAATGTGTGAGAGGTTAGATAGAGGGTAGCTTTTGATGCCGGTGTTGCGACCACCACTGCTGGAGTTGTGGGGACCTCTGGAATGATCCGTAGTGTGTTCTGAAGGAGAGCCTAGTTTTGACAAGAAGGAAACGATCACTGTTAAATTCATCACGACCAGACTGACACCGTCCTGATAAAGAAAAGAAAAAAAAAAAGATCAGTACAGATTTAATGGGCCCTGAGAAAAGAGGTACGGACGTGAATGGTTGCCGACCACTGCTCTTCCAGACCATGAATTCGAAGGACTGCATAGATGTAATACAGGCTGACGGCTGTCGTAACCACAGTTGCCAGGAACACGGCGAAGAGTCGGACCTTTGTCGCAAAACTCACCCGAACTCGCCAGAGTAGCTTGAGAGGTGCGACGACCAGTACCAAATCACTCAAAACGAAAGCTGTAAACAAAACAAAACATAAAAAGACGTTTGGGATGGCTGATCGACGGTGTACGAAACAGATGGGATGTTCTTACTGATAGCTTGTGTTATTCCGATTCCGGTACCCAAAATGCATTGAGGGATGGGATCATCTTTCCAAGACGGATCCCGCTCACAAACCCAGAAGGCTTGAGAAAGTAGAATTATCCAAGAGAGGAAGAAGAGCCCGGAGATGTAGATGAGGACTCGACGGGTAACGTCATGAGCAAGACGGATAACGGTGTAGAGAATAGAGATGCGAGAGGCCCTATAATTGTGTGAGAAATGGATGAGATAGAGATAGAAACGACTGAAGAAGTATTTACCAGCCCGTAGCGTAGAAAAATTGTATACACCTGAAGACACAGATTAAGCAAAAAACGTTGGATAGAGAGACGAGAGAGAGAGAGACTTACATGTAGTATATCGAGATCTTAACGCCCTGACTGCGCGGATGTACAACTGTGTCAGCGTAAGTCAGTGTTTTGTTTTTTTTGGCACATGTAGAACAGGGAAATTAGGACATACAAGGATCCTCAATATGTAGATAGCTTGCAACCATCATAATGAATGCACTCATGGCAGCGAAGGCAGCCCAATAGTCGTCCCACCACAGTTTGCTTTTCTTCCATCTAATCACTAAACGGATTCCAGTGACGACGATGCCAATAGAGAGCATGACACCGTTAAGGACTTTGTTGAAGGGGAGAGGTTAAATCAGATAGAGGATAACACAATTCAAGATAGCACAGACTCACCGCGAAACTGGTCAAGCGTAGGTGGGGACATGGCTCGAGAAAGTGAACGAAGATAGGTGGGAAGGAGTTATTGTTGGGGGGGGGGGACTGGAAGTTTAACTCGAGTTTATTCGCCGATGGATAGCGTTTTATTAGTGCATGGAGTTTAAAAAGCACAGGACCCATGAGCTATTATACTAATCAAAGCCCGAAGGGTCTCGTGTTTGAGCACCAGAAAAAGAGATATGATCGCATGCAAGACTAATTGAATGGATTCAATACAGTCAAAATCTGTACCCGGTGTGTAACAGTCGTAGTAGGCAAGGAGGAGCCGGCAAAGGCCTAGAGAGAGACATGGATGGATGGAGATGTGAAGATGAATGGGTATTTGATGATATAATTGGATGATAATAAGTATAACAATTGTGAAGATCTTTGAAAGAGATTTCTTTGGGATCTTGTGAAGGATCTGAACAGCTGATTGCAGAGAACTTCATTATCCAGAATTGTCTGCGAGTAGTGTAACCCGATCTCCATTGCCAGAGAAAAGCGCCCAGAACCGATACAGTCAGTGTGTGAGTCACAGAACAACAGTCTAGGTCACACCAAGGTCACACCACATATACATACCCAGTTTGGTCATTTCTTCTCACGTGCTTTTCATCCTGTGCTTTGAATCTGATCTTCCATCATGATCATCATCACCACCAACATCCTAAGTATTCCCGATCAGAAAATCTCACTCATTCTGTCAACCTTGTGCCGTCGCGAGAGAGAGAAAGAAAGTATGACGAACAATCCACTGCGTAAACAGAATTACATGTCTTTCTTGTCGTCGTCGTCGTCTGAAGCATGGCAACTGGTTAGATGAACCCTTCTAGTACACGGCGATGGACAAATTCAGGGGAGCATTTCTTGAGAACAACCCGGGTTGAGGAAACAGATGAAAACGCGTAATTTGATGATGCGAAGCTGTGGCGAGAGCGAGTAACCACGGCCCATAGCTATTACAGTGTACACAAGGGGGCTATACCAAGCCTCATCAGCAAAATTCCAAATACCACCCCATTTTTAACCAGCGAATTTCTGACCAGATCTTTGTTAACCCCTTCATGCTCAAATCTACTCAAGTTGACGTACTCATTATCGGTGCTGGACCCGCTGGGTTGGTCTGTGCCAATGCCCTCACAAGAGCTAATATCACCGTAAAGATTGTTGATCGCAGGTGTATAGCACTTTCTTCACTCGTCTTTCTCCGTACTCATTCTTAACCTCTCTACTATAGAGAGGCCAAAACGGCGGGTCATGCCGACGGGATCATGCCCCGTACCACCGAAGTCATCCAGGTACCAACTTCCACCCCCTCACGTTGTACATTGAAAAATCTTTGTCATAGAGCTATGGTCTAGGCGAAACGTTCCTGAAACAGGGAAACCAAGTTCATACCATTGTAATGGGTCCAGTCTTCTTTATCTATCATTTTCTTCAACTCTGGATCCTAGGCTTTCTATAATACTCGCAAGAATGGAGACGGTATCGAGAACACCAACCATCTGCCTATGATCAATGAACCAACTGCACGGTACCCTCATGCCGTCCGTTTCTTCTCTCTCTCTCTCTCTTTTGAATTGGTTGTCAACTGGTTCTCTCCTTGTTAGACCACCCTTCACCAGGGTGGCATCGAAGATATCTTCATCCAGTCATTGGCCAAACAAGGCGTACAAGTTGACCGTCGGGTTAAGCCCGTTTCTATGCTCGTGTCCGAGGATCCCAACGAACTTAGGGATCCAAGTGCTTATCCCATACAGGTTGTTCTTACCTCTCCGTTCCACGTGATCGCGCAAATATTCAATTCAACTGTTACAATGATAGGTTTTACTCGAACGAGAGGAATCTGGTGGAACGCCAGAAAAGGTGCATGCAAAATTCATCCTTGGAGCTGATGGTAGGTTCTTCTGCTCAATAGCACACAACAGTAACTTAACTGAACCTTGAAGGCGCACACTCTTGGGTGCGGAAACAATTGGGCATCAGCATGGAAGGGGAACAATCTTGTGGGGTTTTTCTTTCCCCGTATCTTCATCTCAACTGATTCTAAACTTCAGCGTACATATGGGGAGTCATCGACTTTTGTCCCGACATTGTACCAGACCTTTTCCCAGACTGGCGTCACATTAGCACAGTCGTCCATGGAGATGCAACTATCATGTTGATTCCTCGGGAGTCTAACAAAGTTCGACTTTACATCGAGCTGGGCGATGCGCCAGCTGTCGATGTACAGACAGGCCGCGTCGAAACCCAGAAAGCCGGGCCAAAGGAGATGCTGGAGGTAACATTACTTGTGTCTAACCCAGACCTGCTATTGAATTTGTTTTCTCCTCAAGATCGCCAAGAAGACGTTTGCTCCTTATTCACTTACAACAACACCAGATAAAGTGGATTGGTGGACTAACTACATTGGTAGGACTCCATGTGAAATTGAATGGCGCTGTTCTTACTATTCTTTTCCCAGTTGGGCAACGTGTTGCATCCAAATTCTCAGTCGCAGAGCGGGCCTTCATCGCAGGTGATGCGTGCCACACCCATTCTCCCAAAGGAGGTAAGGATGCTTAAACATTAAGAGTGCGATTCGCTAATAAGGTGTCCGGTTCAAGGTCAAGGCATGAATGTTAGCATGAACGACTCTCATAATCTAGGCACGTCTCTCCAATGATCAATTCTCATTTCCATCTGATGATCCTGATTGGCTAGCTTGGAAGCTGGTTTACTTCCTCAAGGGATGGGCCAAGTATTCCCTCCTCAAGACGGTCCGTTCCGTGCTGTCCCTGTGTTAACGGGCAGCTACTGACATTCTGGGCCTTTGAATACAGTACGAGTCCGAACGCCAACCAGTCGCTCGCGAGATCATTGCTTTCGATAAATGGTACTCCGCCGGGTTCTCTGCTAAAGCGAGGGCGGAACTCTTCGGTGACACGGGCAAGCCCGCACCAGAACCTCTCGAGTCCGTTCAAGGCTCTGCGCTTCCTTTGAGTTTATTCTTAGTAAAATTTCTCCCCTTCCCACAGGGCCTTCCGAAGCTTCAGCAGTCTCACCACCGGGATTGGAATCCAGTATGCGCCATCATCGATCGTGTCGGAACGATTACCAGATACATTGGCATCTGGGCTGACAGTTGGACAGCGGATCCCTCCTTTCACGATAATCCGCGGAGCTGACAGTCGACCTTTCAATCTTCAGGATCAGTGCCCAGCTGATTGTCGCTTTAAAATTCTCGTTTTTACTGGTGACTTTACTACCATTACTGGCCAAGATCAACGCGTGGCATCAGTGGCCAAGGCTGTGGCAGGTAAAGAAGGCTTCTTGAGGACATATGCTGATTTCGGTGGTATCTTTGATATCGTTTCTATCGTAAAGGGAGGTGAGAAGAAAGTACCGTATACTCGTGTGCCAGAGGTTTTGAGGACTAGTTGGACGAAGTGAGTCTTTCGCGGCAGCTCCAAGTCCGCGGATCCTGGTTTTCCGAGTTTATGTGTCTTTTTTAATTTCCCTGCAGGGTCTTTATCGATGAGCCTAATGTGGCTGACCCGAAAGCTGGCCAACTCTATGAGACCTTTGGAATTAACCCAGCAGAGGGTGCGATCGTCGTAGTTCGTCCTGATGGTCATGTTGGCGGGGTTTTCTCCCTGAATAACGTGGAGAAAATGGAGCAGTTTTTCGATGGGTTTCTGGTCAAGCATTAGGATGGGGTGAGTTTTTGTGGCGCTTCAACTTAGGTAGGCCAGGTGGATAATGTATGTGTAAGTACTACTGCTGATGTGTCCTTCGGTCAATGGACCGGAAATACGATCGATCAAATAGGTCCTCGTCCGCGCTGATCCGTAAGAGCAATGGATATACAAACCATGTAAATTGTGTGCACTATCGACTCGATTAAACCCAACATCGCTTCTGTTGTCTATCCGTAAGAAGGCGAAGAGAGTGGATCCAATTTTTTCTTTTTGATACTTGTGTCAAACCTTGTCTCGGGGTTCGGTCTTGTTCAATGGCGGCTGAATTCTTTTTTTTTGGTCTCACTGCAACGCAGATCACATACGGCGGTTGGACCAACTGGCCTTGACAGCAAATCACGTCTGATAATCTATTGGCTTCACGGCATTCCTGGTCAGCTGGCCAAAAGATGCTCCCCACTAGTTCACAAGCTATATATTTGCCCATCCTTTATAGCCAGCTTTTGCAGATTCTCTAAAGCTCCAACTGCCCTCATCAACATCTATGGCTCAACCTACTAAAGTCGACGTTCTCATTATCGGTGCTGGTCCCGCTGGTCTGGTCTGCGCTAATGCTCTCTGCAAGCTCGGAATCAGCGTCAAGATTATTGACCACAAGTACGTGTTCGGTTTCCTCGACAGCAGCTAGTACAACGATAATGGATTAACGATGTTCATCATTTTTTTAGGGCCGAGAGAAAAGCAGGCCATGCTGATGGGGTTATGCCTCGTACAACAGAGCTCATTCATGTATGGTGTCTCTCCGAAGCTGATGCTTTATCTGAACAACTTACCTACCCTCTATTCCAGGGCTATGGGCTGGGAGTTGAATTTTTGAACCAAGGGTGTCCAGTGCACACCATTGTAAGGAAGTCTCAATGCATGGTCTACAGAATCCAACCTGACTCATGAATACCCCTTAGGCCTTCTACAATGCCCGCAAAGACGGTGGTGGTATTGAGAATACTAACCATCTCCCCTTCATCAACGAACCAGATGCACGATGGCGATACTGTGTCCGTACATTTCCTCAGACCGTGGTAATTTAGGAAGATCACTAAAGATCTTTTTGATACAGGTAACGCTCCATCAAGGTGCCATCGAAGATTTGTTCCTCCAATCGATGAAAGAAGAGGGCCTGACAGTTGACCGTCCGATGAGACCTGTCTCTATCACCGTCTCGAAAGATCCTGCCGTACTTCAGGATCGCAATGCTTATCCAGTGCAGGTCAGTAGTTAGCTGACTTGCCAATTGATGATTCCTATGCTCATTTAATTTAATTCCTTTCAGGCAAAACTTGAACGACTAGATTCTGGAGACCAGCCAGAAGAAGTCCATGCGAAGTTTGTGCTTGGAGGCGATGGTACTATTATTTTTCTCGTGCTTGATGTCCAATTCTAACCTTTATTGATCCTTGTGTGATTCAGGTGCCCACTCGTGGATCCGCAAGCAGCTTGGTATAACCATGGATGGAGAAGCCACTTGTTCGTGTTTTTATTTATTTATTTACTGGATCCAGGTTTTCCTCACAAAACTGAAATGATTCTTAGCTCGAATCTGGGGAGCTCTCGATTTCCAGCCTGATCAAGTGCCAGAACTATTCCCGGACTGGCGCCACATCAGTACCGTTGTCTCTGGAGACCACACCATCCTGTTGATTCCTCGTGAAAAGGACAAGATCAGGCTTTATATTGAGCTTGGCGATGCTAGTGCCGGTGATGTACAAAGTGATCGATCTGAGACCACCCGCAAACAAGGTCCAGAGGAACTTTTGGCGGTAAGATTCATTCTCGATGTCGTCTTTCGTGCCTCATTCCTCTTTTATCTTGCGCTTGTTAGTTCGCCAAGAAAGCCTTTGCTCCCTATTCCATCGTCACTTCAGACATGAGCACTGTTGAGTGGTGGACAAACTATATCAGTAAGTTTACATAAGGCATAAGAAAATCCTAATCTAATCTACTCCTTTTAGTTGGACAGCGTGTTGCATCCAAGTTCTCTATTGGAGACCGAGCATTTATTGCCGGTGATGCATGCCACACCCATTCTCCTAAAGGAGGTGAGTCCTCGGAAGAACTGGCTCGAGAGACGGATCTGACGAGAGCGGATCGCAGGTCAAGGTATGAATGTCAGCATGAACGATTCCCACAATCTTGGTACGCAACGACTTTTGTGTGAGATTTATTGGATATCTATGCTTACCAACTGAATATAGCATGGAAGCTGGCCTATTTCCTCAAGGGGTGGGCTAACTATTCTATCCTTGGGACGGTTAGTTTCTACCAACCTAAGTCTGCCTCGCATTCAACTGACGCAACTATGAAATAGTACGAGTTCGAGCGTCGGCCCGTTGCTCAAGCTCTTATTGCATTCGACAAGTGGTACTCCGCTGGATTCTCTGCTAAGGCGAGAGCAGAGATTTTCAAGGAACAGGGTAAAGCACTCGAGCCTTTAGAGTCAGTTTATCCAGTCCATATTGCCCGTTATGCTTTTTGGCTGACTTTCTTCTCAGAGGATTCCGACTCTCGAGCGCCCTTACCTCCGGTGTAGGAATCACATATTCACCCTCTATCGTTGTATCGGAAACCTCTCCAAACTCTGCCGCACCTAACCTGGTCCGCGGACAGCGCCTGCCTCCTCGTGTCCTCGTCTGTGCCGCCAATTGTCACCCCGTCAACTTGCAGGATGTCTGCATTTCGGATGGCCGCTTCAAGATTCTCGTCTTTACCGGTGATATTACTGTACCTGAACAAGCTGAGCGTGTGCAGACCATGGCAAAGGCACTAGCTGGTTCCGAAGGTCTCCTGACGTCCTACCCCGACTTCAATGCTATGTTCGATATTGTTCCTATCGTCAAGGGTGTCGAGCGCAAGACACCTTACCCAAGGGCTCCCAAAGAACTTTGGTCTCACTGGTCCAAGTAAGCACCATGATACTGTCCTTTCTGGGCTGAACTAATCTAATAATATCCTTTACAGGGTGCTCGTCGACGAGCCCAGCTTATGTGACGCTAAGGCCGGCATCTGTTACGAGTCCTTCGGCATTAGTCCCAAGGATGGTGCTATTGTTGTTGTTCGCCCTGATAACCATGTCGGAACTGCTGTGCACATCGACAACTTGAAGGAATTGGAGACCTACTTGGGCGGCTTTTTGCTCAAGTAAAGGTTGACAGCTAGGAAAAGTTTTAAGGTTAATCTCTAATCGTCGGGTACAATTGTGCCTTTACTCCAATATCGATGGTATAATATGTGTGTAAAATCTCGTTGTCTTGCATGTACATATCGGTCAAGCCATGTAATGTACTACTCGTGTTGTTATTTTTTGAATCCTATACTTAACCTGGATGGAACCCATTGATTGTTTTTTTCTGTGTTTATAAGGATAGACGCTGCTACGTGACTTTATTACAAGTATTCGGGAGTGTATATCATGATGCCGCCAGCACCTTCGGCGCCAAAGTTCTACTATGTCCAAATCGCAGCCTCCTTGAAGGTCCAGGTCTTTTTTTCCCATTGTTCAGGCACGTGACTAACAATAGCCGGCAATGCTTTTTTATCACTACCCACGGTGTTCTAGGTTGTGTCAATGTTGCGGGATTGCAGTCCCTGACGCAGCATGTTTTATTCCATTCGGCTACTGTGCAGACTGATGGCAATCCGCATCACGAGCTGTCAAGTGTATTACCTGTAATACAACCAATCCTCAGGCCTCAAGAAGTAGATACAATAAATGCTATAGGCTCGCCATCAAAGTACGACAGAAAATCTCTCTATGTAATCTGCTAAATACCAGCCTCAGTGACCTTTAGAAGTCCCAGACTGCCCCGTTCGCAGATGGCTACAAATCCACCTACAGATTCGTGGGCAAATTGTTTATTCACGTCGTACATGGGTCTAATGACCTTGCGTGCATTGAGCTGGTTCAATACCTTGATAGCTTCTTCGTCTTTTTCTCCAACTATTCGGACAACATCTTTTGACAAGATCATGGGCGAGGTGAATGTTGTCAAATCCTTGTCAAGGCGATTGACGACATCAGCATGCATTTCATCAGTCGTCGGTGCAAAGACGTTGCCCACAAAGTCCATTGCCGCTTGAATTTCGTCTTCACTGAGTTCCCTGCCAACATCTGCAGAGCCTTGAATGACTACACCATAGAATCTTGGTTAGTGATATTAACGTAAGACGCCTCTGAAAAAATCACCTGGCCGAAGGGCAATGAAAGCTCGATCGAAATGACCCTCATCGACATCCTGGAGTACGGGAAAATGTTGTGCCCTGATCTGCTTATATATGGCGTAGACGACCACCAAAAACCTAGGTGTAGGCAGAACAGTAAGCCTTGCATTCGAAAATTCTAACCTTGAAGTTTACCTTGTATAAGAAGTCGCCACCTTCAAGTCATGGTAAAGGTTGGCTTCTTTCTCTGTGCAATGACCCCGTATAGATGCCGCGATACTGCATGCCGCCGAAAGTGCCCCTGTCCAGGCAAGATGGATTCCAGAAGAAAAGAAAGGATCAATGAATGCTGCAGCAGTATGTTTTGCATCAGAGCCAAAGCTAGGGGGTCATCCAAAATTAAGAGAGCATCGCTCACCTCCTGCATCTCCGATTATTCTGAAGTGATCACCAGAATGGACTGGAGAGTTGTAGCTATAATCACTGGCGGACTTTACCCCAGTAGATTCAACGAATCGGCCTGTACTCAGCAGTCCCATCAAGCCCGGGGCCTGCTTGAGCTGTTCTAGGTAATGATCTTGAAGAGAGGCCTCGGGGACACGTTGTCTCATGGCCTTCCGTTTCTTAATGCTTGCTTCTTCGTTCTCCACCACGCCAACAGAGACCGTCCCATTGTGAAGGGGTATAAACCAACACCATCCAGATTGATCTGAGCAAGAAAGATATAAGTCACCCCAATGTACATGAGAGGCACACTGAAATAACCTGTCATTGCCTCAAACCAAGGTGCGTTCTCCCTGTTTGTCCCAGGACAATATACTCCAGCTCCTGTCCAATAACCCCAACTGGCAAAGTTTTTCAAATTCTTGTTGAACACTCTACTCTTCAGGTACTTGGTCGACATGATCCCAGCACGACCAGATGCGTCAACCAGCCATTCAAATTTGATAGAGCCAGTCTCCCCAGTTTGGGATTTCCACGTAGCCGATACAGGTCGCCCAGTGGTGAAATTATCTTCAGCCTTTACTGTTGATTTGTCAAATAGTATTTCTTGAACTTGGACCCCTTCAATGACATTGACCCCGCTCCGCGATGCATACTTTAGCATGATATCATCAAACTCGGAGCGGACCTGCAATAATTCATAAAAATATCTTTACTGGATGCAACACGAATAAGACTGACAACATTCCAGGCACCACTTCTTGGGCCCATCACGAGAAAATCGGTATCTGTATGGCATTTAAGTGTTCTGTATTAGGATGTTTAGTGAGCACTAGCTCACATCCTTCTCGGCTACGTTGATTCAGTTTGACTACTGCCCCGGGCTGAGATAACGGTTGAGAATAGAACTCTGAAAAGGGTGTCAAAACAATCTCCACCTTGACTACAAAACCATGGTCCTCAATAAGATGGACGCCGTCGATGAACGACAGGAATTGGCGAGATGATGGGAGAAGACTCTCCCCAATGTGGTACCTGACAACAGTAGTTCAGTCAGTGATTCCAAGCGAAGGGCTGTAAGAATACCTTGGAAATACGTCCCGTTCAATAAGAGTGGTCTCGAACCCCTCTGAGTAAAAGGTCGAAGTATAAGCCAGGAACGTGTCAGGGAGAAATGGAAGGACCTCTAGCGAGAACAGTAGCAGCGTATGATCCAGCAGGTCCACCACCGATGACGAGAATTTGGGTTGTAGACGGCTACCACACATTTATTGATCTTGCAAGAGAGATGATGTCTATAAACTTACGACGACAGTAGATTGGCCCAAACTTCCCATGTCGATGGCTGTAGTTTGCAAGAGTGTGGAAAGGGAGATCAGGAGTGGGAATGCACCGAACAAGATATATCATAGCGATTGTATAGAAACCAAAAGCCTATCAATAAGATCTTGTGTCGGTGTGCAAGTATCTTAGGCACGTCAACAAGTAGAATTAGGGAAAATCAGAAGACAGGACAGGATGATGATCGAACTCGGCGGGAGTTGGTGACACTCCCTGGAATATTTACCTCATCGACGAGGGTCACAGACCGGATTCGGTAGGGCAAAAGGCCGCAGAGAACAATTTTAGGACATTATGAGTCTTTCAAGGCGGGCATGGGAGTGTCAAACAGACCAATTTCTGTCCAAAACGTATATCGAAAACCAGAATGGAGTCACGAGAGTCGACAATTTTTAACCAGATCACTACCACATAGGACCGTCCAAGCGCCCCGATTAAGGCCTAAAATTTCCCCACACTAATGGCAATGCATTCACCTGGTACCAACATCATCAGACTTCTCCCGGGTTACTAGGAAATTCGGTCCTTATTATGAAATCAGAAAAGCTCCTGATAACCTGTTCCCCTCTCTGAGTTAAATCCTCGTTCTTTGCTCCTACAGCATCATGTCTCCTGCTCTTGATGAACTGGACACCCTCCAAGCCACTCTCAATAATGCCCTCGACGCTGTTCGCGAGGAAATGGTTCTGCACTCTCTTCCACCTTTGACAAGTTATTCAACATCGAGACACCCCTTGGACGACCCAGCTTTTGATTGCCCTCCTCGACTTTACGAAGCCAAGAAGCTTGCTTTGGGTTGGTCTTGATTCCTCCAGATTCAAATCAATACAAGTATATGACGGTAAATTATTAGCAAGTATTGGACAGTTGAAATCGCTCCTTCAGCGGCCTTATGAGAAGACAGTTGAAGATACCACTGGTGCATATATTACAGCATCCTTGGACATCGCCCTGCGTACTGGTATCATTGAAAAGCTCACAGATCCCGTCCATATTGATACCGGCCTTCATGCTCGACAGCTGCAGGAATATCTGGATTTAGATCCAGTCAAAATGACTGTCGTGCTGCGTTTTCTAGCTGCTCGTGGTTGGGTCTATGAACTGAGTGAGGGCCTGTTCAAGATCACTCGTCCAGCTCTAGAATTGAGAGAAGGAGAGAACGGTTGGAAATGGGCTATGTACGTGATACTACCTCCACGTTAGTTCAAGCGTCATCAATATTTCTCGTGTTTCACAGAAATGTTGGCCGGCCTGAACTCTGCCTTTCATTTCTTCCCGCGATCACTCACCCTGAATGGAAGTATTCACGTCTGCCTAATCAAACTGCCTTCCAGCTTGCGAATCAGACTGATCTTACGTTATTTGCTTGGCTGAAGCAACATCCTGATAGGATGAAATCATGGGCCAGAACCGTTCAGGTAATCCTTTCCACTGCTTGGAATACAGTTATCCGAACTCACATCCCTTCCTAGTCCGTCGGTGCCGCGTACGAATCCGCTATTGTGAAGGATTACCCCTGGAACAAGTTTGATTCCAAGTCTCAAGTGTTCGTAGACTGTGGAGGCGGAAAGGGAGATTTATCCATCTCGCTCTCAGAAATGTCGGTGTTCTTCCAAAATGCTTTTGAAAAATATTCACTATTCGGCAAGTCTTCCTCAAGCCACTTTCATCGTTCAAGAACTGGAGGAGGTCGTCCCTATTGCCCAAGAAAATATCAATTCTTACGCAAAAGCGGCTACTGAGAACTCCCGGATAACAGTCGAGGCACACAATCTGCTGTTCACTCAGCCCAGAATAGGGGATGGCTATATCTATCTATTCAGACATGTACTGTAAGGGCGATTGCTTTCCATCAGAATTCATTCCGCACCCAGACTACTCATTGTTGTTTCTAGCCACAACTGGGGTGACGACGCCTGTGTATGTCCTACGTTAATACGATGGTCGGGGCTCTATGACTTAGCCGAGCTCTCTCTCAGGTTACCATGCTCAAGAATGTCACTTCGGTTGCTTCATCTTCGGTAGGCTCGATTCCTTTGAGTTTCAAAGGCGGCCTGCTCACTGCTTGCAGTCCAAGATCATAATCATCGAAACTGTATCGACTCCAAGCACAGTTTCTCTTGCGCCCATCCCTAACGCGACCTCGTTGGATGATCTCAAGGGAATTTCAGAGCATAGACCCCTAACACCCCCACCCTACATACCAGGAAACTTCGGAGCGTTCGCTCAAGTTTCACTAACGCTCGGGGTCCACATGATGGGCTCGTTCAACGCCCTAGAACGATCGTTGGTAAGCTGAGAAAAACTATATTGGGCCCAAAAAATTAACTGATTAGAACTCTCAGCGCGAATGGCAAAAGCTTGTGGGCAAAGCAGGATTAAAAATCGTTGGTGTTCATGAATCTCGTGGACAGTCGTCTGTGATTGAATGCGAGCTGGACATCTAAATGTGAAGATTAAATTTTCTGATGATCAGCGTCAAGATACTTTACATAAATGTACTTGTGGAATCAGCATGCGGATCTTCAAAATTTCCACAATTTGTAGAATCCATGCTCTAAATTTTCCTCTGCATTGTTTCACAACTTCGGATCGTCGAGGAACGGGATACCACCTGTGAATCTTGAGCCTTTTTTATCCTTCGCAGCTGATCAGCGAACGTCGTATGATCGATTGATATCGTAGTACAGCAGGACCTCGTCTGGAACCTATATATTGGGACTATCTGTTCCTTTAAAAACATGTAAGCAGGTCAGGGATATAGGTTATCATTACCCCAATCATAGAATTGTCAATGTAAGCAATGTCGATTGATTGTTGAAATGAGCCCTGCAAAAGCTTCTGTATCGCAAGTGCTTGTTTCCAGTTGATACCGTATTGATCAATCGACCAGCATGTGGGGTTATCAGTTCCATTCACTATCATCTACTCGTCACTCTTGCATCAATCCAACTTTGCTCAGGGCCACCTCCTTCTTTCTATGAAAGAAGACAATGCAAATATAGTTCATTCAGCTGAAACGATCGTCTCATCATAGTACCTCTGATGGATCAGAAAATCCATCTTCACTTGTGTACCCGGACAGGAGCTCAATGCTACACTTAAGATGACCAGCCGTCTTGGATCCCCCCACAGAACGACTCCAACTCCTACTCTTACACTCCAATGGACCTAGCAAGGTATTCATCTTTATATTCATTCAACTTATTTTACTCCAACTGTCTACTCAGAACACCAGAATTTGAGACGCTTCAACTTCATGCTGGACAGACCCCCGATCCATATACTCATGCGCGAGCGCCCCCAATCTACGCCTCGACTTCTTTCGTGTTTGAGAGCACTGCAGTAAGGTTCTTCCTATCATCTTAAGGTCTATTGATAGAACGATCTACCTATAGATGGGAGCAGAGCTTTGTGGGCTCAAGATACCTGGCAATGTTTACTCCAGGATCTCGAATCCTACCGTGGTAAGTTGGTGAATTGAACTTCAAGCCCTGTTCGCCTAACACTAAACTGCAGAGTCTCTTGGAAACGCGTGTAGCAGCCCTTGAAGGAGGTGTCGCAGCGGTAGCCGCCTCGAGTGGACACGCTGCTCAATTCATGGCTCTATCTGTTCTTGCTGACTCCGGTGATAACATCGTCTCAACGTCAAATCTATACGGAGGGGTAAGCTTACTTTCTCATAGATGTATCATCTCTTTGACTTTACCGTGCATTGCCAGACATACAATCAGTTCAAGGGTTAGTGTGACTTTCGGCTATCCCTAGCTTATTGGTTTGAGATATCATGTAGTTTTGCTGAAAAAATTCGGGATTCATGTCAAGTTCATTACCACCGAGGAGCCAGCCGCATTCGAAGCTGCTATCGATGAACGGACTAGAGCTGTGTATATTGAGAGTATTGCAAACCCCAGATATATTGTCAATGATATCAAGGAGATCTCCAAGGTTAATTCGACATTACCATGGAAAGGACTTCAAGTATCATCTAACATCTCATAGATCGCTCATGCTCACAACATTCCTCTGGTCGTCGACAATACCTTTGGCATGGGTGGTATGTCACTTCCAGGCATGATAAACAAAAGCTCAGGATGATCATTCTCATAGGCTACATTGTGCGCCCCTTTGACCATGGTGCCGACATCATAACCCACAGTGCTACTAAATGGCTCGGAGGGCATGGAACAACCCTCGGCGGTCTAGTAGTTGATTCAGGTTTGCACTTAGCTGTTTCAGCGTTGAAGTGTGTCTGAGACCATCCTCTGTAGGCAAATTCGATTGGGCTGCATCGGGGAAATTCCCTTCGTTCACTGAGCCTTCTCCTGGTTACCACGGAATGGTTTTCAACGAAGCTTTCGGTAACCAGGCTTTCGCAGCCAAGGTGCGCTTCGAGGTAAGCACCAAGCAACAGATAACGTCTCACAGTCTTTGAGCATTCGCCTATCTCAGATCCTACGCGATCTAGGAGCCGCTTTGAACCCTCTTGCAGCCTTTCTTGTTATACAAGGTATTGAAACTCTCAGTTTACGAGCTCAAAGGCATTGCGACAATGCTATGGCTCTTGCTCGGTGGCTAGATCAACATCCCAAGGTACAAACTTGTCTATCTTCTCTTGACATCTATTGAAGAAGACTCTGTTTCGTCAACTACCAGATCAAATGGGTTTCCTATCTCGGTCTTGATTCACATCCTAGCCACAAGATGGCCACCGAGTTATTCCGAATCGATAACGCCTACGGTGGGGTGCTTAGTTTCGGTGTTGTAGGAGGGGAAGATCCTACGGTGGGCAGTAGAGTGGTGGATGGGCTAAAATTGGCCAGCAATTTGGCCAATGTTGGTGAGCTCTTCTGCCTTGCACGTATCTTCGTGGAGCTTGAATTCTGACTGGAGCATCCAAGGCGATGCGAAAACCCTCGTGATACACCCTGCAACAACCACGCATCTGCAGCTTACAGAAGAGGAACAATTGACAACCGGTGTCACAACAGACATGATTCGGGTAAGTTCATGCTTGCGGAAACTTGTCCATATAGATTTTGAATAAGTTCACGTAGGTTTCCGTGGGGATTGAAAACATCAAGGATATCATCGCAGATTTCGAGCAAGCGCTTTGTCGTATTTAAAGATTGCAGGAACCGGAATGAAGTTAAATTTCTAAGTATTTTTATCCATGAGTTTGGACGCGATTGAGGAATGGTTCACCTCGCGCTAATGCCTTTGACATTGCTGTTATGCTGATACCAAGTATCAAAACTGAGTTGTCGCGTCGACAGGAATTCCTGTTCCCAATTGATATACTCGAGAACTTTTTCATCAACAATACTGGGAGATGAAACCTCACTAACTCACGGGAAAGAAGCATGTCATGGTATTCCCAGAAACGTCATGGATACTTTACAAACAGCGCAAAACAGGATCGCTCGTCAAATCAGCAGGAACACATGAGAATCGCGGTATCAAATGACATGGGTAAGGTCACTGCCGTCAAGTACTCAGTAAAGATGTCAATGCCGGGTCAGCTGTGACAAACCTTCTCCTTTTTCAAACCAACTATCTGTCTACCTCTAATACTACCGGCGAACCATTCTTTTGCTGTCGGCCGAGTTGAGTTGAACTTTCCCTCTGGAGCTTCAGAAATAGCCTTGGCTATCATTTGACTGCTCTCAGTAAGCGGGGAAACAATCTGCGAGTTTCCTGGACGAAGGAAAAAGACCAGTGCCCATCGATCGAATTCATTCTGTTCTCCTGGTGGTCCACTGTGTGCTATAAGTTCTGGATTATAGATAGTAAATAGAGAGAATTATCTTACACAACGCGGTGAAGGCCAGCCTTCAGTATACCACCGCTGTATATGGACATAGCGTTCCCGAGATTGCAGATTGCGTGCCCTGGGAGCGGCTAGGTTGAATTAAAGTTGATCAATTGAATATTGTATCAGTATCAGAGTTAGCCAGACTGCCCTTACCTTGATGTAGAGCCAGGTGGAAGATCCAGGTGGCATGATTTGTAGACCTCCTGAAAGATGATAGAGTATCGTCTGATGTCCCAAAATCAGTTCACATATCCCCTGCATGAAAATCACATACCAAGGAGGAATAATCGGTGTGAGCACCGACGGTAGCGTCATTAGCTTCTAACATTGGATTCTTCTGGGCGCGAATACACCGAGCTTCAGTTGGACTATGCTCCATCTCTGGGTGAAGGTCGTTAAAGGTGTCCTGCGGTAAGCCAAGGCGATCACCCAGTGCCTGAAGCAGGGTTCTGGCTACATCAAACATCTTTTGCGAGAATGGAGCAACCGTAGTTTTCAGATGTTCATTGATAATGGAGGGATATCTACGGTGAACAACAGTAGGCCACTCGAAGGCATCGTCTTTCGCGATGCTGATATACTCAACAAGGTCTGGAGCCCCGTTATCACTTCTGAGGTGAGATGGATTTGCATATTTATACCTGAGGAAGGTACAATATTTCTCTGAGAACGAAAGAGGTTTCACGATGAGCCCAACGTACCCAAAGACTTGTCCATATTCCTGAGAGAATTGAAGTTTCACTTCAGGTGAGATGGTTACCATGCGATTACCCATGGTATACATGTTGTTGACCTCTACTTGGGAATCGTGGTTCTTAACACTTATCAAAAATATTTAGTCCAGTAGGGTGTCAGAGGCAACCTTAATGGCGACTTACTACCAAAATCCTAGTTCTGTTGCCGCGGTCCATAATTTCTCAATTTCTCGCTCGTCCCCAACCTTCAATAGGCTGTAATCCACGACGGCCACAGTAGCAGTTGGTACATTATCAGGGAAAGGAGGAACAACAGAGGAGGCCATGGTTCAGAGGTGCATAGCTGGATTTGAGGCCATGCTTATTTAAACGCTCATTACCGAACAAGCCGTGTGCCAACAATCGGGTGGATCCGCAGGAAATACGTTAGATCGAGGGGAAGATAACCCAGTGGCGTGTGTGTGTGAAGCTAGGATTCGGAAGAAACTCTACCCAGGTTGTTCAATCAGGTTCGCAGTTGTAAAACGGCCGCTTCTGTTGCCTGGCCAAGAATTATCGAAACACTTCGTGAAAGGTACTTTAGGATGGAATAATAAGGGATAGCGTATGTTGACCGAACTCGGATTCCTCGGTGTTTTGGCACATGCAAACGAATGTTATCGGTACACTTGCGAGGGGTGGATGGGCAGTTCGTGACAAGAGTCAAAAGATCGATCAGGTGATCAAATCAATGCTACATGACATATGGATCTGATCAGGTATATACTGGTACTTGCTGTACTTACTTAGTAGTAGAATTTGAACGTCGAACCCGTAACTTGTTACTTGCAAAGTGTTACTGTATTCCATTGCTTGGATATGTCAACCCGAAAAGACTATTTTACATAGTAAGGTTGATTCGAAAGGACAGATACCACATATCTCATCTTTTGGACAAAAAAGTCGTGTGTCGTACCCAAGTAAAGTACTGCCGCACCAAATTGTCAACGCATCCGTTCAAGTTGCTGAAAGCAGATCTAATAATGCACGCTTTGGATTACATTAATACCACGTACCTTTGATGTTTAATGTTTAACGCTGATGAGTCTTGTTATCCAAAGTTGTGGGTGAATACTAAGAGATCTACTTCAACTGCTGGCGTTCCTCAGCGAAAACATGATCCTCACCAAGAGATTGGTAATTAGCACAATTAGGCTGTACTCCCGAGAACACACCACTACATCAGAATCATAGCGTTCAACTTTACGCTTCTGGGAATGTAGATCTGAACAAGTATTCTCTGATCTGAGCTACTTTGGTCTTTGCTTCTGATATTGAATATGTTGTCGTAAGTCTTTCAAAGCCTTGAACCATTTGTGCTACGAGTCATAGGTTCCATGCCTTGGTTATTTTGGACTGAAGAAACGCTGTACAACAATATAATCCTGGAAAGAGTAGTACACACATGACACTGCCAGGGGAGTATCATAGACACCTGGAAAAGGGGGGCCAATAATAGCTTGCTACAGCTTCTGGTTTAGAGCGTTGGAGATAAAACGAGGCTGTGGGGTAGAGTCTATATGCACACGGAGACTATGAGTACGGTAGCTACAAATCGCGACTTTGAGTTCTGAGTGGAAGAGTAAACTCGTGCCGGACATTGACAGTCAGGATTCTGGAGCACGCGCTTCAGGATTCTATGTTTGTACAAGAGTCAAATTCTAAGCACGTCCACTTCATTCTCATGATTGAACTTGCAGCTGAGGCGCTTGATATGTTGAGGCGTATGAGCCCACAAAAGTGATGGCCAATAATACCCAATACACCATCGTTCCCCCTAGCAGATGCCTCTCGAGGGATGCTGAGAACAAAGAAGACGCGAAAGATGGTGCGATAGTCCTCATAGTAACGCTCAGCATCTGGGCCAGTCCATTAGTTGCGCCAACTGAGGCACGGTTCGGGGCCGAATTGAGAATGTACATGAACGAGCATCCTAAAATCAAGCTTCGATTAATGACGGAACCCCATGCTGAGAAATTGAAACATCAGACCATATGCAAGCGATATCATCAGGTTGCCACAGAAGAGCTGGATCGCCACACCAATCCAAACTTTGATATCAACTCTGCCTTCACGCTGAGCAAAATAACTGAGGGTAGGATATGACGCTATCGCAACAAAGAGACCACTGAATGAAGTGATGTACAAGGTACGGGGCCCTAATTTATGCATCAACTTGGAGAAGAAAAGTAGTTGGAACGCTCCATTGATAACTGCCAAGATAGTTTTAGAACGAGCTATGATCTGAGAGAAGATATGCTGACAGCCTAGAGTGCCCATGATAGAACCTATCTGAAACGGCGTGAAGCCAAGTCCACCGTTCGCTATTGTCGTTGAGTACATTAAAGGAACGAGGATTTGATGACACTGATCAACGAAAGAGAGGAAGCAGTGATTGACAACAGTGATGACCACTCTTCGGTGTGTCACAAGAGATTTGAAGGAGATGGGCTTTGTTTCTGGGATATCAGAACCATGACATACCTCAGTCGATGGGTAAGTTTGCTCCTCGTCAGGTAAATTACCAGATTTATGGGATTTTTGTTTCTCGACGATAGAGGGTAAAGTCTGTTAGAGGTGTTCAAGCACAAAAGTAAAAATAGGTTGAAAAAGGCCCTAGGTACATACCTCTTTCAGCAAAAGGGAGCCAAGAACGATGGAAACAAAGGGGATGAGAGCAGCGGTCGCACAAGGTAATAGGTATGGGTATGTGCGAAAGAGTGAGGTATCGAATAAGGCCCAACGCTTCGCAGGAGTAGCCAACCCCCCTCCGATGATAGGCCTATATCATCGCAAGGTCGGTCACTAATTGTTTACGAAGAGTAAAGGTTGACTAACCCAACAGTGACACCTATTAATACTCTCAGTCACTGCCAGTTCCCAGAACCACAGAGGACTCACCCGTAGCCCACATCATAGGTATAAAAGCGAATGCATCGACCTGGTTCGTAGAATCTGTCATCTCCGACATCATACCCTTCGTCACTCCTATGATTGAGATGATTGCTATCAGCCCAACTACACTGAGGGTCTGCTGGGGAAAAAAAACTCGCCAATATTCCCGTTACATGCTCCTTGAATCAACCGACTAACGATCATCATCCAAAATTTCGTCGAAAACCCGAATGATATCAGGGTGAGCGTAAGGATAATTAGTCCAGTCATCAACACAGGCTTTCTTCCTTTAACGTCTGAGATACGTCCCCAATGGTATACAGTTGTGCATTCTGCGAGATAAAACACAGACTCCTTTGACGATGAGGTGCTATTTTAGTCAAGCAAGTCAAGGGAGTAAAATAGCATACAGACAATGATCCCTCCATAATAACCCGTACGGCGTTCATCTCCACGAATAATATCTGTGTCCCTGACTAACTGGTTAACAAAAGGGAATATCACAGTCGCAGCAACAGGCTCAGCTAGACGAATATGATATCAGTCAAGTCACTATGCATTGACGGAACGAAACACACCAAACTGGATAAGCATGATTATAAACAGTTGTAACTTCGGAAGCGGGGTTTTTAACTTTGGTGGAATGTGTTCCATGGTATCATTATCATTATGAGAAAGAAGAGGGTCAGTCTCTGTTGGTGAAGACATTGGGTTCGGTTCTCAAAAGACGGTGGAGTGAAATGACCTTGAATTTATGTGCAACAGTAGACGCTGCTGTATAAATAATATGGATACAGTAAAATTTGAAGGAGTACCTGGATCAGGGCGCCAAATCATCTGATCGAACATGATCACCGCTATTGCAATTGTGTGATCATAGGCAAGTAAAGTTAGGATCGGAGTTGTCCCACATTTGAACGTGTGGGAGGTATTCAGGCCCATAATGGATAGTCGTCTACGGTGAAACCAAGTCGTTCATTCCATGTCCAGCCGCCCCAAGTGTTTGACACATCGCTACATTTCAAAGCTTTATACTTTGCTTGTAAGATAAGGGCGAGCTCTGTGAGCGTCTGGGGGATAAGGGCATTGGAGGCCAGATCCCTTTGGATATGTCAGTGAATTGTCGAAACTTTTCGGAGAAGCCGCGAAGTGGTTCCATGTTGCCCGTGAGATAAGGGCTTTGTGAGCTGCTGGGGCATAAGGGCCGCAGAGGTCAGATCCTTTTGGATGTCAGAATTGTCGAAACATTTTGGAGAAGCCGCGAGGTGGTTCCATGATGCTATTCCAATTGCTAGCTTAAAGCGGCTCAACATTGCTGAAACTTCTACCTTGGACTGAACACCATGTTGATCACAAGAAATGGCATATACCTGGGCTATGAGCTACTGAGAGAGGACATGGCGGTGGACATGAGTGCTTGATAAAAGTCATTTGTAATGATGTAATGCTCCTCTCTCCTACTGTGTTGCATTCTAGACAGAAGATACCAAGTTGTAAGCCAAACGGACCAGTCCATTCGTTGGAAGGCCCTGGCCCCAAAAGTGAATTGCTCTAACCCTCCCGACAGAGGGTGAGATTTCAGCTCAAGCCTTTTGTAGATGCATCTGGGGTCACAGCAGGGAAATAGGTACGAGGTGATGCATTCATGGCCTCAAATCAGGCACTGCAATTTGTCCATCGTAAGCACCAATGCATAGTCGGTAATCGTATTAAGGGGAAGTTGAAAGATACTGTGAACCTAGAAATACATAAATGACAAAAAGTCCAGCATAGGATTGTGGCTCGATCCTCTTTTTACTCTTGACCAAATCCTACGGTCTCTCTATAAACAAATTCATCAGAATCGCACCCACAAATACAGACAGGAAGAGAGAAAACAACACATACTCGACGGCTAATGTCAATTTCTGCTCAAGAGTAGAGTAATCCTTATAGGGTGGAAGATCTATACGGTTGAAACATGTATGACTCTTAGGCAGTTGTGCAGGATCCCCAGATTTCTCAATCGTGAATCGTCGCGGACCGTCCGAGCCCTGAAGATCTTTAAACCCGTTAACGGGAATACGTGAAGTACCAGTGGCGAATTGAAGAAGACGGGATTTTCGCTCTGCCGGCCAACCTCGCACGCATTTCCAGAACCATTGAATGACTTCGTCGTTCACCTCGTAGCCACGGTAATCAGTGAACTTCGTCCAATCATCACTATGGATGTCACACATTAGAGTGGATATATGACGCGAGGGGCGAAGGATCACAACGTACACATCGATCTCCGACATTCCACCAATTAGCAATTCCAGCTCACGCTCGTCGAACACGGTAATGAGATCTTGAGGTATCAGTTCGCTGAATCCTGACATGAACGCATCAAATTGTTCTTTCACTCGTTTCGAGATACGATACTCCACCACAGCATCAACATATTCCTTCTTGTTATCCTCTGTGACAGGAATATCAGCACCTCCTGGCTGCAGGTCAATGATCACCATCTCTCCAAAGCGTTCCTCTGTCGTTGTAAAAGTCTCATCAATAACATCAGTGATATCGTTTTCCCTGATACATCAACCGGGGATAATCAGATCACGGTTACAGGGTGTTGGAGGGCACATACAGCATCCATGTCAATCCACGATGAAGCTCAGCGTCCACACTTTCAAGGTCGGCGAGTGTAACTTTCTTCTTGAGAATCATCTTGTAAAAACTGACAATAAAGTACGCATCCAAGAATCGTCGATGGAATATACCCAATCCCAAGCATCGTCCAATGAACTTGAAGTAATTGAGATGCTCCGGGTTAACTCCTGATGCTGGGTTAATTTGGAGCGTGTAGTTATCGTGTGCAGAATATTCGAATAAGCAGTAGAAGGGATTGAACATCTCGTGAGAAAGGAGGAAGAAAAATTCCCTGAGCTGATCGTGAGAAAGAAAAAACAAGTAGAAAGAATGCGCATATACCGGGATAAACCACCATAATCAAGGCCATCTTCCCCATCAAATTTGATCATAAGTCGTTTTTTGAGGTCGCTCGGTGTTTGCCTCATAATCTCGGCGTA
Organism: Pterula multifida; assembly: GCA_900068985.1. Lineage (NCBI taxonomy): Eukaryota > Fungi > Basidiomycota > Agaricomycetes > Agaricales > Pterulaceae > Pterula > Pterula multifida. Next base: position 75,828 of record CEMT01387105.1, read on the forward strand.
ACTGTCCTCGAAAATATGGTTTCGGCGAACCTTGATCTGGCAATTGCCAGGTTGGGCCCGCATAGCAGGTTGACTTCTGAAGTAGATAAGCTTTCTTCGGAAATCCCGCTTGTACTGTGGTACGTTTGCATCTAAAGTGGAAGGTAGACGAGGATCGTCCCATGTCGTGGTTTTGGTATTATGATCCACGAAGTATACACGAGCGGTAGACGTAAGCCGCATCTCCCAGCCAGAAGGAAGTGGTCCAAGTTGGGATATTGTTTGCGGCTGCACAGTGCCCTGGCCATTGGGGCCCATGACACGAATGATGGTTTGGCGACGAGGATCAACCCAGGTTGTTGTGCGTGTGTTGTGATCCACGTAGTAAGGCCTTCCTTCAGGAGTATATCGCTCTTCCCAGCCGTGGGGCAAGCTCCCTGAGCCAGCGGTAGTGGCATTGCTGCTAGCGCTTATAGCTGGGTTAGCAGGGGTGCCAGAGGAGGAATTGCGATAAACGGAGTTGGTGCTATTGCTGGTAGCACTAGAGGCTTCTAACAGATCATCTGCCAATATCCGCCTGGAATGTTGGTCCCGAGCTGCATTAGTCTCGTTGTCTTGAACATCATTATTGACCGCAGCGCTGGCAGATGGGCGATTCCATGTGGTGCTTCTGGTATTATGATCAACATAGTAAGTTCGACCAAGGGGATCAATACGACGCTCCCATCCGGGAGGAAGAGGTCCATATTGATCAACGTTAGGATTGAAATTACGCATCTGGCCGTTATTGCTGTTCGATGCTGCCATTGTTTGGCTCGGGTTGGTTACTGGAGGTGAAGTAGTACTTGGGGGTTTTGGGGCCGCCATGGGGATCTCTGATGAGCTGACTGGTCTGGATGAGGGAGCAGATGAGGGGTTAGGTTGAGGAGAGGACGAGGAAGTCTGCTCCGTGGAAGAAGAAGCAGAGTTAGAAACCACGGGGGCACTGGGTGAACTGCCTCCATCAGTTACTGTGGCGTGGGAATTCGGAGATGGTCTGCCGGCTGTTGACGCTAATCCAGTTGTCGTCAAAGAGAGCGATGAGTTGTTCAGCGACAAACTGGACAATGCTGTATTTAATCCGGATGTTTGTGAAGGTCCAGGGTTGGTGATAGGTTGGGAAACATTCGTAGATAGATAGATAATAAGTTTGCCATGGACGACTAGATTGTCATTCGATTTTTTCAGGTCGAGTGTTAGCATTTCTATGGCGAAGAGAATGAATGCTGTTAAACAATTTCATGTTGTAGAGAAAGGGCTCGCACCATGTCCTCCTAACTCCAGGTCAAGCACATCACTAACACGGACATTAACTACACCCAAGAATCCTTGGTCTCTTCTCTTGAATTTGCGCTGGTCGAATATTTGGACAGCCACAACGGAGGAATCTTTCACAGAGCTAGGAGGATGAGATGATCGATGATGCAAATAGAGGGAAGGATGATGCACATACATGTCAAAGCTCTCATTCCAGTACGGATTCAACGTCTTTTTAATGACACTGGTGGTATGCGTCTGCTCTGCATCGACGGTTATAACAGCAAAGGGGTCTGGTAGTCGAAATACATCTCGCTTGGAAAGGCCATCAGCAGCAACGACTGGATTCCTTTGAGTATCTGTAGTATTGGATAGATAGTCCACACGAACCTGTTATGCGAATCTGATGAGTGCTACTAAAAGCAAAGTTAAAATATTGCCCGAGTAGGTATGCAACTATAAGAAAGACATACTGGGCGCTGGGCGCAGTCGTCATGCCTGCGTCTCTTGAGTTAACTGGTAGTGTGGAATTAGGAGGAAAGGAAACGTTATTGGCCGTGTGACTATATGTGACTGCTGGTCATTTTCATCAGTGATGACTCAACTATGTATCAGTGATACTGTCACGCGTGATACTTTGTAAGTACTGT
>CEMT01387105.1:88837-99719 GCA_900068985.1 Pterula multifida
TTATCATTGCCGTTGACCTTCTCCCGGGTGGGCCTTGATGAGAGTTGCAATGCACAAATGGGTTTGTGCTAACCCCCCGCTGGGTCATGTTTACCAACTGCCAGAGCAGAGTTTAAACAGCACTGATGCGGGTGCCTATAGTGATTGCCTAGTGAATATTTTAAAATTAAAACGATGATAAGGGAACGAACGGCAGAGTCGCAGGAACTTGTTCATCTCCAATTCCTATGACGCGTTTTATTTCCACCATCCTTCCTCCTTTGACTGACGACATCCTCCGGTACAACAGGGTGCATGGAATCTCTTGTCCATTATAAGAGGCAGCTGCTCCAGAACCACCGATCAGAAGTGGACGTCACAAGGCTGATCGAGGAATGTACCCATTTGCTTCAGGAATTGAAGTCTATCGACACGAATCGGCGCTTGAGGTACATTGAAATAGGTTAGATCCTTGCTGCGTTTGTCTTTGGCTCCCTGGTCTAAACTTTTTCCTTTTACCAGAGGACGAATTGAGGGCTGACCTGGTACAGTTAAACTCCTGCAAGTAATGAAGAGCATGGGGCCGTGGAGCCGTGGGGCCACTTCGAGGCAGAATGATATCATTGATGTATACTATGAGTAATCGAACGACTGCATTGCAATAAATGGGAATAATGAACTACTTATACTAATACTATGGCAAAGAGAATGTTAGATAGAGTGCCAAGATGCAAATGCGAAAAGAGCGTCTAGGTGAATAATATGCTTGGATACAGAGCAAACAAGATAAAAAGAACGAAAGGTGCTGCTACACAGATGTATTTGCTATAATGATAAAGCCTCTTAAAGGTCTCAACTTGTGTGCTTTGTCAAGTTCTAAGCAACCATACCCTGTGTTCTCCGAATAGTAGGCCCAATTGAGTCTGTCTCTCCATCACCGTCATATCCAGTCTCTCCCACATCTACATCATGAGACGGGGGTGGTCCAGAGGATGGCTCCCCTTCTTGGTCTTCTGACTCAGGGTCAAATTCAGTGCTTGCATCTTCCTCGTCAGCTTTGGAGCGAGGGATCTGCCTTGACACCCAGCATCCTGCAAGACAGATTATGAGCATGACAACCGCCCATAGATTGCCTCCTAGGAGCTTCTTATCAATAGAAAGAGCAAAAGCAGAGCTATGACATGATATATCAGCTTGGGACTTATCTCACCATGAAGGAACCTTACCTGACGAAAGCGGGGGCAATCGATCGAGCAACACACATCGCAAATTGTACCAAACCGTTGGTGGAAGCGAGCACCTGGGAATTTGGTGCGTACTGCTTAACCAGAACCAGGCTCAGTCTAAAATATCATGAGATGAGATTTACATCGATAAGTGAAGGATGGAGTCACTAACGAGTAACCAAGACTGCCGATTCGACTGAGAACCAGAGTCAAGCCAACACCAGCGATCAAAACCGCTTCCATGGCCGGGTTAGGCTCTACTGAGTATCCTCCATTTCTGCCTTTCCCAAAGGATTCCCCTCCATTTCGCGCAATCAAATTCAAGATTGGCAGCAGGATAAAAGCTAAGGGCCACGCCCACATGCATATCATGTACATTTTGCCGGCGTGAACACGCTTCAGAAGTGGTGGCATAGCCAAAACTTGGAGCAGAACTTGGAGGGCCCCCGAGGCAGCTAAACCGGCACCAATCTGGCTGGGCTATAGCATGACGGTGTCAGCGTGCAAAACAATCAGGGACACATGGGGGACATACATCGAATCCGAGGCCACCAGAGGAAACAGCCGTATAACAAAACAAGACAAAAACGACATCAAAAGAGGTGGCCAAGAAGCAAAGAGCGAGGCCAGATGCACAAAGTGCACGGATGACCGTAATAGACAAGAGCTCTTTAACGCTGTATGATTTATCTTCGGACCGAGATTTGTGATCTTTAGGTGTTGATAAAGATGATGATGACGACCTAGGAGAGATTCTGGCAGTAGAAGCTGAACTTGAGGATTTTGTTGAGCCGTAGCCAGAGGCAGATATACTTCTCTCATTAATTTTAGGTAACGGATCCGAAGGTTTCGCTTTACGCTTTTTGGGGTGGGTCTAGAGCACAAAAAGATCAATGAGACCTGGAATGTGGGATTAGATGGAAGAACTAGACCTCTTCTAGGAAAAAATAGGAGAATAAGACGCTGAGAATAACGAGAACAGCAGAGACCAAACAAGGCAGAAAATAAGGGTACTGCCTCCAGAATTTATGGTCGAATAAAGATGGAGAAATTACTGTAGCAGGATTGGCGAGGGCGCCCCCAACTAAAGGACTATATTTGATCCGGATCAGTGATAGAAAATGGAGGCCGGCGAAAACAGGGAACACACCCGATGATTGAGCCTAATGGCCAGAAGAGTCCATATATGGGGAAGATAATATGCTGGTTTGTGGGATCTGATAGTTCACCGGCGGCTGCATGGACTGCCGCGACGTTTCCGGAGAATAAACCACCTGAATCCAATGATAAGCGCAAGCAAGAGCTTGAACGAGTGGCTAAAACTTACCGAGGCACCGAAAGACGACCACAGTGACCAAAGATCTTGAGAGACCGAGACCGATGGTACCGATGGCCAGACCAGCCATTCCGAGTATGATAACGGGTCGACGTCCAATAGTATCTAAGACATACCATCAATTCTCGTTGTTCATTAGCGAACATGAGGCAAGTATATTAATATGAACCTGATAATCGAGCCCATTTGTAGATGGACAAGAGCTGACAAAATGCAAAAGCACTTTCCTATATATATATGGATCACCTGAGTCAGGGCCATTGTTTATGGACGGAAAGAACAAAACGAATGAGGCCACCACATACCACAAAACCAGAATAGAAGCCGATTTTATCCTCATTGTCCGTTACACCCAGGCGGCTCATGAATTCATTGACATAGGGGAATATCTGACTGAAGTTGACTGGATCAACGAGCCTAGCGAGGCACACGGCAGTGAGAGAAAGTTTTGGAACAGGAGTTGGCTTAGGCTTGCGCCTATTGGCCTCGAGAAGAGGTGAAGCAGAATCGTAAATTGTTTCTGAAGTGGAATTTGCGTCTTCGATGTTGTACATGTAGGGAGAAAAGGAGAAAAATGGAGGGATGATAAACGGGGCCAGGCGGTAGTCCTTTTATATGATTTACGTTAAAGGAGCAAATCTGAGATCTGTCAGCATGCCCGACGTCAGTAACGGTCAGTTCATCCATAAAAGGCAAGAGCATTGCCGTTTATGAACCCAGTCAAGACACTATTCGGGCTCAAAGGATCCTGGCAATGACGGGATATTTGTCGTGCGCGTATGTCTGATCCTCCTTGTCGCTGACAGACAGAACAATGCTCCCTTCAATCCTTTTCATACATCCACAATCCATGACCGCACACAGCCAACCCGGCAAGACAAAACCCGTACCAGTCCTCACAGCCTACGATTCCAATCCAATAGGCCACTTCACATACCACGTCAGCCACATTTGCAGATACTCGGCACCACCAGAATTCTGGCGGACCGAAGAGTACTCGATTTCTTTCTAGAATCCACCATGACAGGACTGTGTATCTGTATCCCTTGCATTGGTTTCCTCGGAGTTTGATACCTACCAGAATCTTATCCACTTGCTGATCAAAATCCGAATTGTATCCCAAATATTCCAAGACAGATTGGGGTAAATTCTGTTTTGAGCGTCCATCTGACCTGGAGAGACATAGCCCAGCTGAAATGGCGTTAATTGGCTAATGAAAAAAATGACTGGTTTTTTTAAAGGAGATCCATAAGCAATCATTAAGGTGGAACGGCTTCAGGTCCTTCTGGTAGCTGGGCTTCATATGACAGAGCCTTTGTGAGAACGAGCTGATAATCGGTCCCATACACTCTTTTTTCGTAGCGCTTGTAGAACCGTGGTCACTTGCAAGGGCTTGCACAGTAGCTGATTCACAAAGTAGGCACAAAATCTAAGCTTTAGAGATTCGTTCCCATCGCTTTGAGCATAACAAGAATCTTGACGCTTGCCAGAGAGAGTAGTGATGGCTTCATCCAAGCTGTAACAGTGTGACTTGGCCTCATACTAGACGTCACTGGGCACCATGCTGGCCCATGGAGAATCTCCGGTGCTGCCATGTTGTCCTCGAACTCAACCGAGTAGTTGGCTCAGGGTTGAGGAAAGATAGGTTTCCCTGACTCTGAGAGATTGAATATATTTATCTTGAGGTTGACGTCACCACCACCACAAGCTCTTCATACAGATATCCCGAGTACAGCGTGGTAGACACAGAGAGTAGACATCGGGTTGCAGCCGAGCACGGAGAATCACAGCGAAATGAACGTTCTTGGTGTCGCTTGTCGTCACTGATCAGCGCCCATCCGACATATCATCCACCGACAGCCCTGTTCTCAGTGTTTCGGGTATATTGCACGTATCTGTTTTCCTTAAGACGTTTTCTCGGTCCAAAGACACAAAGCTAAAGGAACGATGCAAAGCCATGGTGGAACACATCACTGTCGAGGAACAAGACCCACGTGAGCGTCTCCACACACCGCTTGTGGGGCCACACGGACCGCTGAATGCCGGTCCTCAGCTCAGTGCCACTTTACATCGTAGACGACCTCCTTTATTGCATGTATTGTGAGTCAATGAAGACCCAAAGGTATAACAACTACTTGGAGTTAACCTCGAGTGACTTCTGATCATCTGTCAAGGTCGTGGTAATACACAAGATGCACCCATGGTGTCCGAGATCAGCGAACAGTTACAGTTGAAAGTGATGTTTATTAGAGCTCCTTCAATATTCAGGCCTGTTGCTTTCAAACTAAGCTGTTTGTAGACATGGTATATACTCTGAAAATTTCGCTCGATGGAAGCTTTAAATCCAACTCGCACGTTGGGTCATTGCGAAGTCAGTTCTTCAGGCCTAATATTGATCAGAATGCATACCGAATAGTCATAAGAATAGTTATGATAGCAGATTAGATTTGGTATAAAGTCTGGCGCTTTGGGGCTGGAAGTTAGAACGTTGATATTCGATTCTCTCAGTCGGCTGAAAAAATAGGGGTGACAAGCATATGAGTTCGAGTCACCCGATGGACCGACGGATAACTGGTTCTAATCCGGGCTAATGACAGCCAGACCTAACGGACAATACTGCATGAAACTCAAATAATAATATTTTAGGTTGCAGTGTGAGGACATGTGTGGCGACAAGGGTACCAGTTGTGTGGCCACCAGTCAGAACTTGCGCCCGATACTCCGAGGTGGAGAACAGATGGGGCCAGCCATGGCAGACACGCAAGTATTTCAGCTGACTACTATAGTATAGACTTTAAATTTAATTTGAGTGATTCATGAATATCGCGTATGTGCCTACCACAGGAACAGCACACCATCTATGTGTACTACTTACCAACCTCTCTTTCGACATGGTGTTCTGTCACTCAACAGGTTCTTCACATTCAATTTTACCGGCCTCACTGATTTGTACCGCCTGGCTATATAGAGAATAATTCAATGCTGTAGAAGATTTTAGTCAGGCGCAGAAGAGAATGAATCCTTTTGGAGATCGTCCACTGATATGGCTAACTCGATCGCTGCGAGCTGTGACAAACTAGGAGAATAGATATGTCCGATCCGAGAGAACACGGGAGATTTGAAGGCAGCTATGATATCTAGCGTTCGTAGATCGGATTTGTGGCTAAACCCATCCCGGCAGGACGATCAACAGGCAATTGCGCGAGTTAACGAGCCTTCTTTACTTTGTGCGTTCCGATCAGTATTACATAGAGGGTCTTTGACCAGTATTCCCCTTCGCTTCAAGCGTTTGCTTCGACCTCGGGGGTACAATGTTGTCCTTTCGTTACCGAATAGCCTGTGTAGGGTCTATACACCGTTTAATATAGAATCTGTCGATGATAGAGGAAACGAAAGGAGTGTTGGCGATGTGGGGATAATGAATGTAATATCGGTCAAAAAAGCTGCCGCTCCGCTCTATTGCGAGTGCGATGCATCCTTCATATCTGTCACAGCTTGAAGGAGTGACTTATTGATAAGCAAAAGCGCCGAGCACTGCTCCTAAACTTATTTTGCTTTGTCCTACAACTACCACCTTCTCCTGGATTCCTGGTCCTGAGTCTGCTTTGGCCATTGCTGGCCCGATACCCAGTCCCTGGAAGCTATTTTTCTCTCAGCTCTTTCTCACACCGTTGTCTAATTTTTCTCGGACCCGCCAGAATCCCATGGCCACTTACATATCTCAGGCTCTGTAGCTTATTTCGCTCTGACTCTTGAGTTCTCCTGCCTCGCGTCGCGGTGTTTTTACAGCAGGACATGTGATTGGTCGGATGGCATTATGCGGCCTTCAATTTCACATTCGTCTACTCAGTTCACCGATATTGAAGTGGTTTGGAGCTTACTAGTGTTGGGCGATCTAGAATTATATCCCATGCAGGACAAAAGTCTGTTTATTCCTTTCTTTCGAAAAGTTTTAGATCAGTCTTGTCCTTAGTGTAAGCCGTCTTGGCAGTGTAATTCGTTCAAATGTAAAACGTAAGCATGGGCCGCGGTATGAGGGTTTTTCTCAAGCATTCCGGTCATCTTGCGGTGAGTGATCACGTGACACTTCCTGTTGTCTTGAAGAACCACCACACGGTCAATGAACTCAACTCCAGTCCTCGTAGCACCCCGTCCTGTCCGCATCACCACAGATCCTGGTCCTATCTCCTTTCGCTCTCACCATCTATATCATTCCAAATCTTCGCCACGAATGCGAACTACCCAACTCGAGTTGATCTCTGAGCGGACGGAACAGTCTACAGCACCAACGTCTCCATCTAGTGCTGTAGCTGGGTTCGCAAGACATGAACTCTCACAATCTCCTCGCCTCTCTCCGAAAGAGGAAGCTCTAGAAGAGTTTCTGTCCATATTTAAGTCAAGTGCAGGATCATCATCTCCACCTCCTTCATTCTTGTTCTCGCCTTCCCCAAATCGTATCAGGGCTTTGTGTTCCTATAGACAGCAGGCAAATACTCTCTTCGCACTGGAAGAGGTTTCCTCCTGGCCCAATGGAACGACTAGTCCAAGCCCTGATGGGGAGAAAGAGGAAGCTGAACCTGGATCTGGATCCCTTCTAGAGATGAAATCACACCAGCGATGGTTCTCTTCGTCTTATCTATGTAAGTCCTTTCTCCCAATCAGTTATAATTCTATGTGTTCCCGTCGACCCAGGCTGATGATGATGACGATAACCATTTGCAACTAGCATCTCCTATCTCGCGAACCCACACTCGCAACCCATTCCAGCGCCACCCCTCGTACGACGTCGTTGTTCTTCCAGCAAACGGGAGTCCTCGTCGTCCAGCATCTGTCGGAGGCCGGGCATTAGCTTGCGTTTCTCCTGCGAATATTCCGCTTCCGCCCACTCCTGAGGTACAATAAGTCCAACGGTTCCCAAAACTGCTTATATTACTACCTGTTGGCTAATCGTATTGTGGTTTGTATCATCACCGCTCGCACTTCCTCTCATCTTTATTTTATCTAACGGATTTTCAATGGTAATTTCGCCCTTGCCCTTCCCTTCGTTTTGTTACATTCCTTCAAGCCCACATTCGTTTGGTTATGTGTCATGATATCCAGTTGTATTTTTTGGTTATGATAAGTGTTTTCCTTCAAATGCTTAAAGCCTTCTTTCTGTTTTATGTTCCACTGTGTATAGATCCTTTTGGGCTTCGCAGTAGGATATGATCTTCGTGATGCTACTCTTCTTTCTGGCACACGCACATACTAGCGAATGTATCACAAATTACAATATTTCTCTCTTTTGATGTGGGACCTACGACCGGTCTTCTTATTCGTCTGCCTCCACTCTTGAGCCATAATACAACCTATCAGCGACATCTTTTACAACCCAATCGAGGCCCTCTACCAGGTTCAAGCCCGTCACAGCACTACATGAGAGTATTCGCCAATGGTGAGTAGTGATCCGAAGTAAACCGAGAGCCTTCAATAAGTACAGCGATTAAAAGAAAACAAAAGGCAGAGAGGTAGGTGAAGAAGGCATACATCTCTGATTTCGGATTCTGCCAGAGATCCTTCAAGGTCCTGCTTATTGGCAAATACAAGTAAAGATGCGCCTGCTAGTCGCTAAAGAGATTAGATTAAAACCTCAGCTTCTTATAGGGATGGTGTATGATTCAAAGCACGAACGTCTTCTTTGAGTAGGGTGTGGAGCTCTTTCTCGCAATCTGCTGTTCTTAGTTGATCGCTCGAGTCGACAACCCAGACAAGAGCGTCGGTTTGTTCAAAGTAGTTTCGCCAGTATGGGCGAAGAGTTCGCTGGCCTCCTACGTCCCCTGATGTAAAAGAGGAGACGGCGACATGAGTTTGTTGCGATGACGGAGAAAAGATGTGAGGAACGCACAAATATGGAGTGTGTAGCTAGGAATGGAGGAGGAAATTAGTTGGAGGTGAATCAGTCAAAAGAGCTAGACACACTTTCGATGAATGAGGGTGTTGATATTGAAACCTAGCGTAGGAGTCGTGGTAGATGTATCCATTCCGCTGAGATTCTTAACGATGGTCGTTTTGCCTGCATTATCCAGACCCCTGAGTTTGACATGTAAGGGGGTGGAAAGCTAGTAGAGAACGATAGAGGCCAACAGGAAGAGAATACGCATTTCTTTTTCTTTTTTGCGTTGTTTTCGAATGATGGTCAAAAGGCCCATGATGATGAACAGAGCAGAAGAGTACTGGAGCACCATACTGCATGGTGAGTGTAACGATGTTCCATCACATGTCACTGCAGCGTCTGCAACTCTAGTAAACGCTCCGACTGTATATTCAATGGTATAATAGTAGCACCCTGTTGGAACAGTTCAGATTTACTGGAATGTGTCAGTAGGATGTTATACGTGTACATAGATCATATCTGTGCATACTTGACGCTGTAAAGTCCGAACGTTCAACTGTCTTATTTAAAGTGCACGGATTCAACCGTGGCACCTCAGCTGATTCAATCCTGGCGGCTACCTTTCACAACCACAGCAACCCACCTAACAGTCCTAATCTCACCTATCTATATACGTATACACTTGCATCATGATATGTAACGAATTCTTGAAGGATAGCATCACTAAAATCATCAATAAACCATTCACTGGTGATCCGGCATGTGATTCGTCCCTGCCCCTCTACCGACGTTGCACTTCCGTCTTGGCTTCCTTCTTCCCCTAACCACCACTACCATGGTTATCTGTACCACCTACACCAAAGATTTTCCAGCTGTCATCCCTTATCGTGCACAGTCTACTGAAGTACCAGGAACAAAACGTCCTGGTCAAACCGGTCCGTTACTCCTACCCTCCAAGCTTTCTGTACCATTGCTTCGTCAAGAAAACTTACACCATTCTTCTTTCCAGGTCATTATAGGAATGGTGCGTTTACGTATTATTCACGTCTATACCTGAGGATTTACGCGGTTTTTTCCTGTTTTGCTCTCACACACAGCTATCTTTGGTTACTTAGACGTGGACGACCCTGGTCACCTAACTACATTGCCCCAAATATTCAAGGCTGGTTTGGAATTCGGCCCAGGTCGTCCATGCCTAGGTTATAGACCCCTCGCGTCTAAACAGCCTCTCAAATTCGCCAACGAATATGTGTGGCAAACATACAAAGAAGTTGACGTCAAACGAAGGAAAGTAGGGAGTGCGTTGGAAAAGTTGTTCAGAGATGGTACCATAGGTGGAGGAGAATTGCAGAGTGTTGGGATATGGGCGCTCAATTGTCCAGGTAAAAACCGCCCTTGATCCACCTGTGCGCATGGTCTTGACGACGTATATCCCTACAGAATGGTTCATTGTTGACTTGGCTTGTAATGCCTACAACAAAGTCACTGTCAGTTTATATGACACCCTAGGAGATAGTTCTGTTGGTTCGTGTCATTTTTCACTTTTAACTACCTGGTTTTACTTTTCTCAACTTTTGGTTAGAATATATGTCAGTATGGTTTTCTCGTTGCCTTTTGCATGGACTAAGATCAATCTTACAGCATCGACCACGCCCATCTCACTGTCGTATTCTCTACATTGGACCACATCCCTGTCCTTCTAAAAATTAAGGCAGCTAATAAATCCAGCCCCATCAAAGCCATCGTCTCCTTCGACGATATACCCGAGCAGGCAGTGCAGATACTCCATTCATGGTCACAGTCCCTTGGCATCAGCGTAATGACCCTTAGCCAATGTTCGTTATTCGGGTTGCATCACTCACTTCTTGATGCCAATAACTGACGCATCGTTATCAATAGTTGAACAGCTGGGTCAAGAAAACTCGTGCGAACCGATTCCCGCTACACGCGAACAGCTTGCATCTATCTGTTACACATCGGTATGTCATTCTCTCCGACACTAATGAATCAGTACCTAATCTCAACTTTTACTTAGGGTACGACAGGCAACCCAAAAGGTACTGTACTGATCTTCGGGTTGGTTCCCGTATCCTAAATTAAACACACTTTCTTCGCGTGATCAGGAGTCGTGCTCACGCATTGCATGTTGGCAATGGCCGTGCAATCTAATCTTTGTGGTCTCAGCTTTGATGGCGAAGCTATCCTTCTTTCGTATCTTCCCCTAGCTCACATCTACGAGGTAAGCTTGCTTAGATCATCTTGCCTTCCCTTGCCTATTCCCCTCAAATCCAGCGTTTATCTGCTACTGCAATCATTGCTGTATCGGGAAGAATTGGGTTCTACAGTGGCGATCACACTCGTTTACTGGAAGATGCTCAGATCCTCAAGCCAACCTTCTTCCCTTCTGTTCCCCGTGTGTTGAATAGGATTTATCAAGCTGCTATGGTCGTGGCTGCATCTCCTGGAATA
>CEMT01387110.1:1426-12632 GCA_900068985.1 Pterula multifida
GCACACTGCTCACCTTCATTCAAGCGACTTGCCTAGTTTCCCGAAATCGTCTCATGCCCGAGAAGGCGCATTTCCTCCCTCCCGTATACTGGTTGCATCTCATGCCCCTCAAGCTGACTCTAACGTCGCTGGGCTCCATACTCAAAGGGAGAGTCCGGCCACAGCGAAACCAAATCCAGTCATTGCTTCTGGATTGCCTACTGAACTCGATTCACACCCTTCTATGGATTACCTTATCGCCGAGGCTGGCAAAGCCTTGAGAGCAATTTCCCCGGCAAGCTATGAGTCAGCGCAGAAGAAGGGCGATCAGAATCTATCACTGCGACGCGCAGAAAGTTGGGTTAGCATTAGCTCTGGCGCAAATTCAGAGGGCAACCTTTCGACCCAGCGTACGCATGCCTCCCCCCTATCAAAGATGAGTAGAGCTACAACACCGAGTCCACCACCAAAAAGCAACACCTCATCCCCGCTTAAGGAGCATACTGCACTTCCATCCCACCCACCGCTAGTGCACAGCATAGCACCTGTTTATCAGAACCTATCTCCTACTGTAGAGCCTCGAAGGCTCCTGCCACTTGAAGAGAAGATCAAGTCAGGATCTCCTGATGCAATGTTCTTTAGCGATGTACTGGGGAAGCGCACATCTCTTGAGCGAGGGTTAGGCTATGCCAAGAAGATCAATGATCTTTACAAATATGACTGCGGGCTTGTGGATTGGATAAAGTATGCGAAGTCAGCTAGTATGTATATTGTCACCGTGGTCTTGAGTTGCGTTGACCTGCCTTTCAGATCGTATAACCCAATCAAGCCCTCACCATTTCGTTCCACAGCCCAGGCATACATCAAGGTCTTCAGCCATGTCTGAGGTTTCATTCCCGCGACGACCTGATGCTTCTACTGCTACGGATCTATCTCGTGTGCCCAGTCAATCAGAAGTTGTTACCCAGACTGTACCTGCTCTGCCATATCCATCTCTTGCTCAATATCATTCTAACAATATGCCATTGCGAATGCCAGTGACGAACGTTGCTCCTGCCCGAGTATTGTCTCCTACATCCCCAGTTGCTAATAGATCGATAAGTTTCTTCGCTTCCCTTGGCCGCAGGCCAAGCTCACGAAAAGCAGACAAGTCGGGCATTCTGAGTAACGTCCCGTCTTCCCCTTCCCCTTCGTCTGTTCCTCGAGTCCTCACCAAGTCACCTTCAATTAACCGATCACCTTTGAAGACTAATCCATCCTTACCACCAGCCTCGGTACCCGGAGGCCCGCGCGCCATACCCAAACGGATGGTACGGTCTCAAACTCTCATCATCTCATCACCCTTTTCGTCCCCTCACGGGAATGATGGATCGACGACGACGAAACGTGACAAGGCTTCTATAAACCGTCGCCCATCTTTGTTCGTCTCTTCGGATCGCCTCAACAACAATGGGTCTAGTGTACCTGAGCATTTTCAGAAAGACCCAGAATTCAATAGACAGGTGGACAGGCTAGTTGATTTATTACCCCAAGCTAGTAGGCACGTGTTGGCTGGTTATCTCTATCGTTCCGGCCAGGATGTACTTGCGATTGGCCAGTATCTGGAAGACGAACAGAAAGGGACCATCAAGCAATAAGGGATAAATTGATTTTCCTCAACGTTCCCCATCCTGACATGTGCCTGCTTTTCCTCCACGGTACTATTCACTTCCTTCGTTAATTCTTACATATTCGCGCAATTATATGTAGTTCATACTGTATACCTATTGTTGCAAATTGACTTCTGTATGTTTATACTAATGATCCTACCGGCAGAGAAAAATAAACTACCTGTCATGGCCTGAGGATTGCTGGCTTGAAACTGCTAGTCTTGCGGTGAGGCGCAAAGGCTAGAGTAGGATGTTCCAAGCATCGTCGTCAGGAGTGGGGTAATGTCAGTACGTGTGGCTTACATGGAGGTCCAGTCACTTGAATGTTTTGGGCACTGTTAGGCGGTGGACGCGACCAGCCCAGTGAATTTCTGCTGGGGTGCGATACCTGTCTCTGGCATCTGTTCGAAAACCCAAATAGGTGGTTCTCTACCTCGTTGGCGCTATCTGATGCATCGGATGGTGCTGGTCTATGCCCTTGTCTACGTTGAGGCTTCTGCAAAGCCTGGTTGGCTTCAGATTGAAGATTCTGTTGATTCTGCCAACTGGAAGTCAAAACTTGCTGGGGTTTGAATAAACTTGTGCCACTAGCGCGGGTTGCCCTATTCCCTAAAGGTGTCCGTTGAATCTATGTAAAGCATGAAGCAAACCTATGATTTTCGAGAGGTGTCATAGATCGTACACCGTTAGCTTCCATTCCTCCCACGACCGCTCCCAGATCAACTGCTCCACCAGCATAGGGTCGCCCTATATTCGGAGCTGGGACAAGTTTTGGATTACCATTAACAATACCGCCACTGCCAACGCTAGGAGCAAGGAGAGCATTTCGCTTGATCTTCTCGTGCTGGGCCTGGAAGGATGAAGATTTAGTGATTGAACAAACTATCTACGTAGGGTATAACCACCTTCAGCTTCTGATACTCTCGGTCTCGATCTCGAGAAACCTCCTGAACATCGCGGAATTTTCGTTTCTCTAGCTCCAGATCCCTTTCTAATTCTATGAAACGTGAGCTAGATAATGGTACTTGACCATGAACGCTGACCCGAGATTTTGTTACTTAAAAGACCGATCTCGTTGTTTGCTATGGATAGACACAGATATGCCTCCATGCCTCTAAAGGATAATGTAAGAAACTACCTTCTCTTATGACATTGTCTAGTTGCTTTTGCAACTGCGCGTTGTTGTCATTTAGGTTCCTTGTAACCGCTGTTTGGAATGAGCTTGACTTGTGATCAATAGATAGTTAATTACGTGTTAAAGAGGTAGCCTACAGTTCTTGATGTGACTGATACTGCCAAAAGGCAATGGCCCTGCAGTGTACGTCAGAATGGAAGGACAAGGTCAGCGAAACTTGTAAACGCTACCTGCTACAAATTTCGAGAATAGTTGCGGGATTCAGCCCTGAAAGTACCGACTATATGCTAGAGATTCAATCGTCGCCATGAGAAATTTGCGAAAGAGGTCCAAATTACAGTCTTATAATCATTTGTTGGATGCAAAGAGCAGACCTGCGGGTGAACACATCAATATTGATGAGTGATGCCATTGAAGTGTAACGCACCACAACGTCATCGCTAATAACAAGCAACAAGGGGCTAAGTCGAATCTTAACATTGTAATATTGAGCATGATTGTCACGAACGGTTCCGTAAGAGATGTTTCACACGCTGAGCAAGGTGTGTCGTGTGTCAGCCATCTCAAGTACATAGTATAAAGAACAAAACCATGCCTGGACAAAGTCTAGCGACATTGAAAAGTTCGTTCGCACATTCCACTGGGCCTTCAGGTCAGATTCATCTACCTACCTTCCTATAGCACTTTGTACATGCCACAGAATATATGAGAGCCTAAAACGGATGCAAGCAGGGTCAGCGCCGGGTTCTGATCCGCAAAAGCGCGAATTATGACGAACAAGTAGTCTACATTCAGAATTGTTAGGATTTAATTGCTTATCAACGAGGGGGCAACTCACTACGACGGCTTTGTCTGTCAAAGCTCGTCTGCAAGTCAAGCGATTGCATTTAAGGTCGAAGAAATTATCCATAAACAAGGGCTAAGGATGAGAGCGTGTGTCAGACTCGGAGATGGAAGGAATAAATCTAATAGCACGTGATATCACCCACAAAATAAAGTCTGCCTTCCTGACTTTTCGATTGGTCTAGAGTCATAAACTGAGATGTGGATTGGAACGTTGCACCAGGATCTACTACTCGTACCACTATCTTTCGTTGTGAATTTTTTAGGCGGTCCACCTTCAGCATCAAGTCCAATCACTGTGACAAAGCTTGATGTATAACCCCGCTTGGATCGTTTAAATTTGCTGGGAGTCTGTCCTGGTCATCCTCAAGATTCGTGATATCTCCCCGGCGTCGTTCGTAACATCGTGGAGTGCTCTCTATTAGTCGTATAAACTATTGATTATCCTCACCTATTAGAGACTGGCTAGCCGCCATGCTCTCTGAGTCTGTGTCCAGACCATACCATGTGATCTTGTCGCCAGTTCGCCCGGCTCTCATCAGCTCGTTCTCGTCGGTCTCGAACTGTCCATGAATCGCTGACCCCTCCGGATTTCATAAGTTTTGGTTCTGGACTCTCGAGCTCTTATGGGATGGATCAGAGCTGGAATAATCTATAAAAGGGCTCAGTTTTATTACATTCCTCATTCTACACATCTATCGCCATCACTAAGTTGACTGGGATTATTTCTGTGCTTATCGCCTTGAAGCCTACTCTTTACTGCTTCTGAAATTATGCCAGCTGATATCTGGAACCCATGGCGGACACTCGCTGGTCAGCGTAAGGCCGTGAGTGCAACTGCAATATTCCGTAGCTACTTGTATCCGTCCACTTATCATCCTTGCTTGCAGACCATTGCAATTGGGAGTGGAGTGGCAATCTATCTTTCCTGGTTCTACTATACTAACACCATCGCCGCACGGAGATTGTAAGCTTTTCCTTTGTTAATTACTTAGTACTCACTGGGCTGATGTGTGCGTTTTACCTCGCAGAAATGCACAAGAGAAGCAGCGGATTCTAAGCCAGCTGTAAACGCTTGTAATTACTGTATACATGCTTTATATACCACCTTAGAGTGTACACTATCACATTTCATGCGACAATCCCAAGTAAATGTGAGCCAGGTCGGCGTTGGTCACTTTCAATTTGCTCTTGCAAAGATCAATTATATCGAATCTAACGTTACGGTAACTTTGAACTTTGGATTACATCCGCATCATTCATACATCCTTCCTCATATCTATTTGCACATGCACGGTAAGTATTGCGGCCATGCCAAAGAGTAGTCAAGCAGCAAATTGGGAGTAAACAGAGAAGGTTAATCGGAAGATCGCTGCCCCTCTGCCTGCTGCACCTGTCCGTCTTTCTTGTCATCCGTGGCAGGCTCGTTCTTGTCGTCAACGGGCTCATTATTCTCTGGAGCTTGTTCAGCAGAATCATCTTTGCTGTCTTGAACAGGCTCATCCTTCTTGGGCACTGGTTCTACGTCAACTGGCTGCTCTTCGGCCTTCTCAACAAGTTTGGCTTCCTCTGCCGAGATAGCGGTATTCTGGACCTGTGCCTCCTCGAACTGTACCTTGAAGATATTAGCATCTATATGTGTTCGACAGATCAGAGAGAGGAGAATATAATGATGGTGGTCGAATAAAACACACTTTCAGCATTGGCGAATCTGATGGCCAAAGTTTCCGGCGTGGCAGGAGTTTCAGAATAATCAGCGTTCACTTTCCAGACCCAGCTACGGTCAGAACCAATGTTAGGTTGCAGGCGCATGCTGCTATCGACTATACTCCACATAAAAAATTCAATCCGCCAACACCGAATGAAGCAAGGGGAACAATGGCGTACTGAGGTGGTTTGCACAGACTTTAAGGGTCTTCTCACGTCTCATAACCAATCTAACTTTCTTAGTGCTTTTATCAGAAAGTAGACGGACTTCGCCAGTTCCTCTTTCTTTCCATTCCTGGGAGGCAGCATCAAATCTGAAGAGTTTGGCTCGCCTGTAAGAGATCAAATGATTAGGATAAACGATGCATAGAAAGATCAGGGTACAGAATCCCACATCTTGAAAAGCACATCCTCGTCCTCTTCGTGTGTCTTAACCTCAACTCGTTCAGTTAATCTGAGGACCGGCTCAAAATGGGGATCATGTTCCTCCTCCTGTGGAAGAGCGAGCCAATCAGAGGGGAATTTATCGAAGATATACAATTAAGCATATTGTACGTACACGAGGGGCAAGTGCATCTGTAGGGTCCGCCATTTATTGGATTTGAAAGAGATGAAGATGGTGATAAGGGAAAAAGAGTAGTGAAGAGGTTCTGAGTTCCCAATGTAATCATGTGACTGCCCCTTTTTTGACGTTACACTCTTGTGCTGTATGTTCTCCAGGTTGACTCTTTGGTCCTTATTGTATCTTCTTTTCCCACTTTTGGCGTCGTCACATTTGATAGACGTACTTGCTGGCAACAAAGAGTGTTTCTTTGAAGACCTTCATGTTAACGACAAGGTCTTCCCATACGACAACATCGTGTTAGTTTTCAACCAAACTGACTTGACTCTACTCTAGATGACCATCACCTATCAGGTTGGTGGTGGAGGGCATCTGGATATCGATTTCTGGGTAGCTATCGCTGTTTCTTTTCCAGTGACCTACTGGCAGACCGACTCTTCGTAGCTTACAGATCCAGCACAAAAAGTCCTGGCGAAGCACATCAAACAGTCGACGGGTAGCGTCTCTATCACTGCAGCAAAAGACGGGAGACACGAGTACTGCTTCTCAAATCAAATGAGTGCTATAGCAGACAAAATATTAAGGTGTGTGAGCGTCCTTTGTCGCTTGATCTTGCTAATCAATTGTTTCGGTCAAGTTTCAACGTGCACGGAGTGATATATGTCGGAGAAGAAAGTACGTGACACACGTCCTCTATGTCATGATTCCCGCTGAACTAAGCCCAGCTGACGTTGTTGCTCCTATTGAACGAGAAATTCGTGCTCTTGCCAATGGACTCACCAGCGTAAAAGATGAACAAGAGTATATAGTAGTCAGAGAAAGGACACATCGCAATACCGCTGAATCCACTAATTCTCGGGTGAAATGGTGGTCAGTGTTGCAAGCGATGGTTTTATTTGCTGTCGTTGCTTGGCAGGTATACTATCTCAAGGTTCGTCGTTCTGGCTCAGTTGTTCATATTCAATGATGCTGAATACTGACATACGTCCGTAGTCTTTCTTTGAGGTCAAGCGTGTAATATAGCTAATGGACTAATCTATGCTGAGAATTCTGGATGCAATGTTCATGCTAGATTTGTTTAATCACTTGCCAAACTGGTATCACCATCACGTGTTAAAATTGCCTCAGTATATATGCGTGTCCGTGTTGAGGGGAACGCCAGAACGCTTCTTCACTCCTACCATTACAATCTACTCTATTTTCTGATAATATTCACACTTTAATTCTATTTCTATACTATGTTCAACACTCGTCTCTTCACTATCATCGCCGTCATCGTCATCTCGCATTTTACCACCCTTTCCGCGTCAGTCGTGCCTCCGCAGAGGGTCTCTAGAGACATGATGAAGCGGCAAGCTATATATACAAACAGTGGCCTGAATTCTGGTTTAGGAAACAAGAACAAGCATACTGATATTGAGGTATTTCATCAACATATCTCTTCCATTCGCAAATCTAACAAATCTCATCTAGGGTGACCAGATAAACAATAAGTTCAAGGATGTCGAGAACGTGAATGGCGGTTTCACTCAAGGCGATGGCAATTTCGATGTAAAGAACAACGGTGGAAATAGTGGGGTGTCTGGTTCCAACCCCGACAACAGGAATTATCCCATCAATAACGATTAGATGTCCTGGTGTCTGTCTGTTTATTGTGTATAGTGGATCGAATACATATGATGGAATTCCTGATGTCACAATCTGGCATTACAACAGCGGGTATAGAAATATGCGGATCATATAACATTAACAATGCAGAGGAGGCATGGACTAGTCCATTTTCCATAGGAAGAGTAGGTGGAGAAAATGGTAACATGGGACTTAACTAAACGTGGCATGTCTATACTCACCACGCGCGATTGCTCACTTATCGCCAAGTGGGTTTGGGGCCTGTTTTTCCTAAGAAGCTCAAACTAATATCTGCCCCGCTGGCAGTAGCATTCAGCAGTGCTCCCGAGATGTTTGCCATTGAGCTTGACCGCATCACGCTGGGCTTCGTCCTGGAAGAGAGGAACATGGACCTTGAAGTCGATATTGAAGGTCGCTTCGTGTTCCGCTTAGGGGAGGATATAGGTCCAATCAGAACACGACGCGGTCCACTGGAACGTCTATTCGCGCTGATGCTCTCGTTGGGATTGGTGGTGAGCTGGTAGTTAGGAGAAAGATGTGGAATTAGGCTGGATCTTCGCCTTCCACCAGCTATCGACCGCCTTCTTCCACCCGGACCATATGAAGAATTATGGCCAGACTTCATTCCCGTGGGTAGTCGCTTGGTGGGACTCATATAGCTCTTTGGTTTGGTTTGTGTGGTCGCTGAACAAGTAGTACTAGTAGAACAGGCATCACTAACGTCTTTGTTGATACTTTCGCCTGCCGGTTCTTCGTCCTCTGCTAAGCTCTGGAGTGGCGGACCACCTATGTTCTTGGATTTTAAGAAACCCATCGTCAAGTGAGAAGCTCGAGGTCGCCTTCCAGAAGGGCCAGATGTAGGAGGCAAACCACGGATTCCGGCAAAGAAACTGAGATTGACACTGTCATCTGTCTTCTCTGCCTCGTCCTCCCATTCACTCTCCGAACCCATGGACAGGTTACGCATTGAAGAGAACGATGGGTCGCGTTTGATTGTCCCATTTGCGTCTTGCTTAGATGAGGCTTCTTCGGCCCCTTCCATAATCATGTCCTTCCACAACACCGTCTTGGTCTTCTTCTTCTCTGGCACCCTGCGATACGGCTGAGAAGTCATACTGGAGCGAAGAGATTTTCTAGGGGTTCTGGACTGCCTCCTAGGAGAGCCTACTGAGGTAGAGGCATCACCTTCTCTGAAAGATGATCCACTGGTAGATGTACGACCGAAAGACTTTCGCTGGAGTACTGCAGGACCCGAACTGATTCGTCTAGTGAACGTGGTAGTCATTGGGTTGTAATCCCTGAGGAGAGAGGAGGGTTCGACCGTTTCCGTGATGTAACCCTCGGTTGAATGGCCCACAAGTGACACGAAAGCCTGATCGTTTCCATCCTTGATGCAATCGAGCAGCCGCTTGACTGAGCCAATTGCAAAGCTTCCTCCATCGTTGTCTCGTTCTAAAGCCTTGCCTGCCTCTCCAATCATGACGGTACTCCGGCCGAGCATTCCTATCAACTTGACAATAACTTGCGCCATATCGTCAACAGCCTCTGACATGACGTTCCTCTCTGCCTCCATCCGTTTCCAATCCATTTCTGCCCTCGCTAGCCTAGCATCAAGCTTGATGCTGTCGATCTCAATTACATCCAGTTTGTCCGAGCGGCGTTCTGAGACGGCTCTAAGCGTCGCATCGAACATAGCTCCGGCATTAGATGAACGGCTCAGTTGAGTGCTGATAGGAGAATCAGTGCGAGTCGCTTGTTCCTCAGGCGCGGCCAGAGCCTTCAGCAAGGCTTTCTCCGCTTCCAAAGACGACGAGAGACTGGTGTTTTCACACCCAATCTCGGCCAGGCGCTTGTTGATCATGGCGAGTTTCGAGTTGGCAACAGCCAATTTGGCAGAGCATATGGAGCCCTGGACAATGGATGTCGTCGTTTGCTCTGCCTTGAATGCAATATCCTTCTTCGACTTGTCCACCTCGATCAGGGCTTCTTTCTTCTTCCTTTTCAAAATTTCGAGCTCTGAGTTCGTGTTATTAGCAAGTTTGGCCTTGAGCTCTGCAACCTCTGCATTAAGTCTGGTGATAGCCTCAACGTAACGTCCAACATGTCTCTCCACGTTGACGACATTACGCGTCACGACCTTGGCCTTTATCTTGGTGGCACGCTCGGCGTAAATGAGGGTGTTGTGGGTGTCATCGAAGTGATTGGAAGTAGGGGCGATACAAACGATCATCACTGTCTTGCAGTTACCGCCGAGTGAAAACTTCAATAGTCGAGTCAGTTTGCTATTGCGATAGGGTACATGACGCACTGCGCCACCACTTTCGCACAGGGCATTGATACAATTACCTAATGCCAGTAGGGACTTGTTGATGTTTGCCCCTTCCACCATCCGCTGACCCATGTTGGTGGTGGCTGCTGCGCGTTCGCTACCCGCAAGATCGATAATAGAGAGTGTTGCCATGGTTCTTTGCTCAGTCAAAGAGGCGGTTCTGGGAGACTGGGTAACATGGACTTGTAAGACAGCATGCGAACGAGAACTCGTTTCATTCGCATGGGTTGGACTCTGTGTTCGCCGTTGGTTCCCTGCGAGAACGATCTTCTTCACCTCTTGGGCAGATGTTGGTCTTAATTCTGTCAGACCAACAACTTTGACTGTCTTATCCTCTCGTATGGACAAGCCACCACGAGGCGGATTGGGTTCAGATGGGTCCCCAAGAAGATCCCGAATTTCTTCATTATAGATCTCTAGGAATGTGACCAGGACCTCTACGTTCCATTCATCTTTGCGGTCCTCGATACGTTGGAAGAGATCGGCCATCGTAAGATATATGATGCCTGAGTCTGATTCTGTGCCACTGATAGTATGAGTCTTCCCACATCCTGTTGCCTACGTGGATGTGGTTATTAGTCAACGCAGATCAGGTTGAGTACAGTGGACATACACCGTATGCGAAAACGGTCGCATTATATCCGTCTAGTAAATTCTGTAATAGCGGTTTAGAGGTTGACTCAAAGACTTCTTGCTGAGTAACGCTTGGCGAGAAAACTCTGTCGAACATAAATCGCCTGTCCTTGTAACGCTTAGTACCTGGTGGCACAAAACCTCGTTCAACGAAAGCTCTAGCTTTATCTTTCTCATCCGGATCGAAGGTTAGGATTCTGTCGTCCACTATTTGAACGATGTCGCGTAGATATGATGTGGATGTTACAGGTGCTTTTGCTGGCGTTGAAAGAGCCCCATCGCCACGGAATGTTGAGTCATAGCATGGTTGAGGTAGGCGGGAAAATTCCCAAGCATTCGGAGGTCTAACGCGAACTTATGAACCGTAATCAGTGCTAGCATCTCCAAAAAGCGAGAAGGGAATGACTACCTGTAACAGTGATGGAACCAGCTTGTACCATGATGGCGTTGAATCAAGTAGATATTTCAACTTTAGAGCATGTGATCGTTACCACACGGGCTCACGTTACCATTTCTATATCTGAGCGAGTCTGCTCTAATTTGCTCTCCTTCATTGTTTATACTCATGTCAGATATAGAACAACCCTCAGTTCACTACAACGAAGAATATGGAATGAGCCAAGATGATGATGATGATTTACCCCCTGTAGGAGCTGTTATCCCAGCTGGAAGTTCTCGATACGCTGACGGTGAAGATGATGATGATGACGAAGAGGAAGAAGAGGAAGAAGAGGAAGAAG
>CEMT01387110.1:20081-34863 GCA_900068985.1 Pterula multifida
TACAACTTACACCGAATACCAATCAATACTACAACAGTAACCATTCTCATACTACTAATTGACACGGAGCCTGTCGCTCACTTTACCTCGTAATCATTCCCCTAGATTGTCATTGTACCAAGTATGGCACGTCAAATCAATATCCATATGAAACAACTTCCTCAGCTCCCTGATGTCTCTTTAACCTCTGTAAGTCAAGGGTCTTTCCGTCCTCACAATGCTGAGTGGAGTATGCCTAGATTGCTTCTCACAGGGCCTCTGCAGGATGGATTTGTATCATGGAATCATCAAGATGCGACCGATGCCCTGACCGCTTGATGGGTTGATTGGTGCTAAATGTCGGTATTATTATGGGCGTCTTCTGACTAGGAACTATAAAGCCAAGGTCATCTCGTAGCTGTTTGTTCCTAGCACCCCCATTCACAGCTATGCTCGTTCCTCTGGGGCTCGCATCATTTCTAGCAGCTAATCTTCTTGTCCTTGCTGCTCCTTCTACTTACAAACTCAAGGAGAGTGTGATACCACCCAGGGGATGGACCAGGCTTCAACGTGCCCCAGCTGACCATATTATCGAGCTTCGTATCGCGTTGCCTCAACCAAATTTCCACATATTGGAAGATCATCTCTACCAGATCAGTGACCCCGACCATGACCGCTATGGTCAGCATTTGACCAAAGAACAGGTCGAGGAATTGGGTTCGTCGAACGTGAATGAGGCAGTCTACTTACCAGATTTACTGACCTCTCCGTCTAGTTGCTCCTTCTAGTACAAGCGTCGAACAGGTCAATAAATGGGTCAAATCTCATGGCTGCCATTCGTCCGATATCTCTCACTCTCCAGCGAAGGATTGGGTCATTATAAAGGTCCCCATCTCTGTAGCAGAGCAAATGCTTGACACGGTGAGCTTGGTCGCTTACATAATTTTGAGTTTTTGTAACATCTTTTCCAGCATTATCATGTATGGGAACACGAAGACGGTGACAACATGGTTCGAACAACTAGCTACAGCTTGCCAGAGTACTTACACGAACATGTCGAGCTCATCCAACCTACCACGATCTTCGCCCGTTTCAGGCGACAAGGGTCTGCAATCCATGATTTTGGACCACCAATCGAAAATTTCAAGTTGAGTTCTAGTGTGGTTGACTCTGGGTACGGTACAAAAGTGGATGCGTCGTGCAATGCAACCATAACAATCAAATGCTTACAACAGCTGTATAACGCTGTTGGATACAAACCTCGGGATCGCAAGAAAAATCGCATCGCCATCACCAGCTATCTGGAACAATTTGTGAATGACAAGGATCTTCAGCAATTCTATGCAGAGCAACGTCCTGATGCGGTCGGCAGCAAGTACGAACTCATCTCCGTTGCAGGTACAATGACATAGTTGCACGATTTATGCAGTCTCACCTTGTATCTGATTCCTAGGTGGCCTGAACAACCAAAGTGCCGATGAAGTAGGAATCGAAGCTAATCTAGATACTCAATTTGCATTCGGTCTTGCTCACCCTATTCGTGCTGTGGCGTACACCACTGCTGGTCGCCCTCCTTTCATCCCTGATGAGACAACACCCACTAACACGAATGAACCTTACGCCGTTGTATGTACCCCGGCTCTTTGTATGTGGAATCCATCATTGTTGACACGGTGATAGTGGGTTGACTTCGTGCTCTCTCACCCCAATCCGCCTTCTGTCATTTCTACTAGCTACGGAGAGCCCGAGCAAACAGGTAGCTATCTTTTTTCTTGTGAGATCGTCTGCATATTAAGCCGCTTTCCCTAGTTCCCAAGTCGTACGCTCTTCGTGTCTGCAATAGCTTTGCACAACTCGGTTAGTTGGTTGTCAACCAGTCCTTGTTTTCTTCATAGTCTCGTTTACCATTGTTAAGGTGCTCGTGGTGTTTCGCTCCTCTTTGCCTCTGGTGATGGCGGTGTTGGGGACGGGGAAGAAGACCCTGCCTTGCAAAGGTGTCACACTAACGACGGTAAGAATAAGACCAAATTCATGCCACTTTTCCCTGCTGGATGTCCATAGTAAGTTTCTTACTCTGTATCAATAACACAAACTGACATGGGCCATTGACAGTGTCACTGGTGTTGGCGGAACTACCTACATACCCGAGACCGCTGTCTTTTTCTCTGGAGGTGAGAAAAATAGTCCTCTCCTTCCATAGATTTTGACATCCCTTCAGGTGGATTCAGTGATTATGTAGGCTTTTTCAGCGAAAGCACAGTTATATAGGACTCACGATCTGCAGTGGTCAAGGCCTAAGTACCAGATTAATGCGGTTAATACATTCTTGAGCAAACGACTCCCCAAGGGGACTTACAAGGGTCTTTTCAATCTGTGAGCACCGTAATCTTCTTCCCTTCCCTTGTGAAGTGTTCTTATAACATTTCATCTACTGGATAATAGTAATGGAAGAGTATGTTCTGTTTCCTGGGTTACTTTCTCATCCCCATTTTAACAATGTAATATTAGGGCATCCCTGACGTGTCTGCTCAAGCTTGGCACTATCGTGTCATTGCAGCTGGCCGGGTCATCTCCGTTGGAGGAACATCAGCTTCAACACCTACATTCAGTGCGTTCATATCCTTACTCAACGACGCTCGTCTAGCCAAAGGCCTTCCGACCCTTGGCTTCCTTAACCCTTTCTTGTACACCCGTGGGTTGTTCGGGCTGCACGATATTAAGACTGGCAACAACCCAGGTATTTGAATCTACTTTAGTCGATGACTCGTGTTGCTGATTCTCCCCCTCGAACTCGAAGGATGTGGTACCCCTGGTTTCAATGTAAGTGATAACGATAACAATTGAGCATTTTCTCTAGCCATAACTCGTTGTGTTTGAACCTAGGCTACTACCGGATGGGATCCTGTCACTGGGTTAGGAACACCCGACTTTGCCAAATTAAAGGAGCTCGCTCTTGCATACCGTGGGTAACTACGTGTCCCTAAATATCATTGAATTACTCGTCACTCGAGCATGAATATATCTCAATTTTAAATGCGCCTCTCATGAGAGTTGAAGCTTGAAGCTCAGCAGTGTGCTACTTGTACTGAGAAACGACATATTAAGGGTGTCGTGTCTCTCCCACATATGCCTACATTGAACACTGTTGTCTCTCAGCTGGAGTGACATATCAAAATGTCACCAGTACTTACTACAAATAATGATTCATTGAAGTACGTTATTTAATCAAGATCATCTACCACCTTAGTGTGTCTATTACTGTTTGATTCGGATCCTGTCCCTACTCTAATCTTCCTTAGTTATCAGTACTCTATGCCAATGGCTTCAGGTAAAGGTGTTATCCTGAAAGCGAATCCCATAGCTGCAGCTTTTCAAGAGGAAGTAAAGGCTACCCTGGCAACTTCATCTGAAGAGCCCAAACTCGTCGGAATTTTGGCGACGTCTAACGTTCCTAGCAGGACTTACGCCGAATCTACTAGAAGACAATGCGAAGCTCTGAGTATCACATTTGAGCTGAGAGTCATTGGCGCTGCATTAGATCCTCGGCTTGCTGAGGGCGAAGGAGTTGAAGAAGCCATCATAGACGCTAACGAAGATAAGAATGTGCATGGGATCATGGTGTGTACTACATGTATCACGCTAACTGCATTAATCTCGCCTATATTGCTGTGGAATAGGTTTACTACCCTATTTTTGGTGTACAACAGGTTTGCTCCCTCACTTGGTGACCAAATCTGCGCTTAGCCTTTAGTGTGTAGGATCACTATCTGCAACAGGTGAACCGTCCCCCACCCCTGTACACTATCGAGTGACATACCATGCTCGTTGTTCTCAGGTAGTATCCCCGTTGAAGGACGTTGAAGGTCTTCATTTCAAATTTCACTACAATTTATACCACAAGTGCGCCAGGATTTCTCAATAAAAATTACACCGTTTAGTCTCCCATGCTTTTCAGCATCCGATTTTTGCAGCCAACGTCGCTGCTATCCGCAGTTAGCACTCCTTTATTGGATATCCCACTGGATTCAGAGACCCCACCTCCTGGAGCTGTAAAATCTATCCTACCCTGTACCCCCTTAGCCATTGTCAAGTGTTTGGAGTATGTCGGCGTTTATAACAAGTTACTTCCATACGGGGATCGTGCATACGGAAGAACCGTTACAGTCATTAACAGGTTGGATCTTGGAGAAACCGATCTGATGTCAACTAACGGATCATGACATGGTAGGTCAGAGGTCGTTGGTCGACCACTAGCTGCGCTGCTGGCCAATGACGGTGCCCGAGTGTTGTCAGCGGATATTGATTCCATACAAGTGAGCACGAATCCTCATTGATTTATTCATTTTAATCAGTTACCAGGAATACACTAAACGGCCCCGTGTTTCTAATGATGTCTCTCGAACGTACCACCCCCGTCATGTTGTTCACGGCTGTAGCATGTCCCTCCAGGACTGCATAGCCATCTCAGATGTCGTTGTTTCAGCTGTCCCGAGTGCAACTTACAAAGTGAAGACCCAATGGCTGAAAGATGGCTGTATCTGTATCAACGTTGCGGCAGATAGAAACTTTGAGAATGATGTGACAGATAAGGCGAGTAAAAATTTGCTACTATGTGGCGCCGAATGAGTTAATAGCATGTCTAGGCGTCAATATATATTCCTGCAATTGGGAAAATGACTATCTTGATGCTTCTGCGAAATTTGTGGGTGTTTTGTGAATTCTTAGTTGTGGCTAGAGCTGAATACACGCACAGGCTTCGGCTTAGAGAATATCAAAGAGAATAATCTCAAATTAGTCTATGGGCTAGATTTCATTGCATGCATCTCAGTGCCAGTATATAATGATTATGGGGTTCCGAGAAATGTACGTACGTAGTAGTATACTCTATCTAATGTGGGAACTAGCGATGCTTGCTACTGAAAATTCGCTTCTGTTATGTGGATGGGCATTGTGTGGCCCTTAACTGGAGTTTCAGCACCAGACGAAGAAAAACTAGGGGATAGTGGTGTACTGACGCCCGAGGCGGAAGGCATAAAGCGAACCCGCGTGCGGTGGAACTGGCGTGAGATAGCAACGGGAATCATCCACTGAGTACTGTGAGCCAAAAACAAATAATCACGCACTTGTGGTAGCTTTGGAATCAACACAAAAACAAGAGCCGTTAGATTGATAGCGAAGAGCCACGGATTATAGTTAGTATAATGTGTTGACGCTAGGAACCTGTTGTAATATGCAGTTTGAGTAGGGAAGCAAATTGAGCGAGTACCAACTTACAGGCCTACTGGAACGGTGAATAACCATTTTTTGGCTGGCGTGTACTGAGCGCCATCGTCGATTTGTTCCCACATAGTGAGCTCATCGTAGGCTCCACCATGTAGCTCATTGTCGAAAGGAATACCAGTAACCCAATGAAACATAAGATATGTAATCTAAGTGAAGACGACGGTCAGATCGACCCGAGAGGGACGCAGAAGTACACACGGCCAGGTAACTGAGATTGACAACTGTCCAACTGACTTGTGCAGTTACTCCCGGTATGGTATCCAATACAATCTTTCCACAGATTATGAGGACAACGTGAATAAGCCAAGCACCTTCAGAATGATGAATATTTCTATAAAAGAAGTGAGGTAAGTGCACACCTTTGAGGTTAACCCAGTTGGCATTAATGTTGACATAGGCACTCCTATCTAGTATTTCTTCCACTGAGCGATCGCCGACTTCCTCGACTTTGACAAGACTACCACTTCTGCCTCGTTTACGAGTTGGGGGAGACATTGCAAGATCCAGGTTGGAGAGAGTTGGTGGAAGAGGGCGACTCATGAATAAGATATTACACTCACGTGGCACGACACTTAGAAGTCATGCTCTGGGTGATCTCTACTTGACCTCATGACAATTCTGAAATCTGGATAGTTCGTACTACTACTACTAAGGATCTCTTACTCACCAGGCTAAGCTTCACTAGCTTCCCTCAATAGCTTGGTACTAGCATACTTACATATAAGAGCGTTTGGTTCCATATGCTGCTACACTGGTCTCATCTTTCCCCTCATCCTGGTTCTGACTTGGCTGCTGTTCGTTTCAATTCACCTGTCCGTATATCATCAATACGTATATTTCCTCTTGGATTCAGGCCTTTCCTTCAAGATGATACCATCACTGCGTATGGCGCCCCTTGCTGATAGCTTAAAAGCTCATGTAACCATTGCCTTGCAGTTCTACCAAACCAGAGGCTTTTTTTCTGGATGTCTTTCTCAGCGCGCATTTCAATGCTAACGCGTGCAAAGACAAAGACAAACCAATACGACCAGTCAATTCTCTTGCTTCCACCTCTATCGCCTATGCAGGAGGTCTGACTGACTTCAGCATCGATATGGGAAACGAGGTAAGCATCATATAACTTTGTTCCGCAACATGCAATGCTCATGCAATACTTGAAGTATTCAACGCGTCTTATGATTTTCAAAGGCACATTCGAGTCAATTACTCTTGCAGTCTACGGTTCACTTGTTCCTTCAGTTCCCCTCTCTCCAATTGAAGCACCGCCCGACGTTCCATCATCTTCATCTCCGCCTCCACAGCGTTCTCTACCCCCCTCTCTGGATCCTTCTATTACACAAGATCCTACACATCTAGCAAGGCAGCTGCTTAAATTGATTCCTAAATCTACTCCGCCCTTATCTCTCATTACTCGCTTGATGTTCTGTGTCAAGGCGACAGATGAGATGTGGGAAGACCCTGATTTTCCCTTCATCTATTCTCATTTGGATATCACTGATAATGACTTTAACGTGGAAGACGCCTTGCAATTGGTAGAACTTCCTCTTCGAGATGATACTATCACCAGCAAGGTAGAATATTTTGCAGAGAAGCTGGCGCCATGTTTCTCATCTCATGTATGTCCTTTTTTCCTGTGCTAGATTTCCTGCTTTAACGATTTGTCTCATTAGGGTCTCTCCTACAAGTTGTGCTGTTTTCTCAGTGATCTAGCATCTCAACCATCTGTAGTAGTTCAGAACATCCTTGTATGTTGCCTTTCTTTTGAGTGAATACTATCTAAAATCCTTCAAAAGCAATATTTAGACATTGTTTCCCTCCTTGATATTGACACCCTGGATGACAAATCTTTGATTCGACTTAAAGAAGCAGTCTCCAACCTAGATATCGCCGATCAGCTCAACAACCCTTCTTTCTTGGAGCCTTTGCAGAACCTAGCTTCGGACCCTACTGTCTCCATCTCTATACAGAAAGCTGCCGATCAGTTAGATAGAAGGATTCGAGCATGGGCCGTTTTTGAAAATGCTCTAGGTAATCCTCATGGAGATTTCATAACATCCCTACGCTTCTTGCAAGAACTTGGCAAGGAAGAAATATGTTTCGGCACATGGCTTATCTGCATAGTCACACATCCCGATCTCCAGGAAAAACTGGAAGAGAACATGCCTTTTTTACCTGCAGAAGAACTCCCACGGAACCCCTTTGACCTTTCACGGCCAATTTCGCACCATGAATTCATTGGGTTCACAAGGGCTTTCATTGCAGTGGCGAGCACATTGGTCATTCTTGCATGGGCAGATAGTCTAGGAGATGATCCATGCATTGAGCGCACGCTGGCAGTATTGCGTCTGTGGCAAAGTGTCAATGGATACAGTGAGGTACAAACTTTTGTTTCCGATGGGGTTTTCCGCCCTTACCGTTTGCTATTTACAGATAGTAAATCATTTACTTCTCTTAGAACAGTTGACCTATCGGATAGAATGGATTACCTCAGACAATAATCCTCCACGGCAATCAGGGATACTTGCCGAGCAGATCATCATCGAACTGTCGAACGATCCTCGTAATTTGGTAGATCCTTCAAACACCGCGCTCGTACGATCTATCTTGTCGCTAAAGCAGCCCTTGTCGTACATCAACGAGAACGAGGGTCTCCTGTTACGGAAACTTGCTCTTGTTACTGAAGATGGTCTTCCTGCAGCAGTTGAAGAGCTCACTTTTTCCAGTGATCGTCCTGTATCACTAAGACGGATACGTACACTACGTGTTGCTGTTGCGATCGTCGGTATGCATATCGAAAAAGGCAGTGATCATGAATGGAAGGTGCTACTGGCCTTTTGGGACGAACAGCGTCACGGATTTATCAATACTCTTATTGAGCTCTTCATCAACATCACTGGTGATCTCAAGGGGTATCTTCTTCCTAACTCATCGCCTTCATTCAACGAGCCATTTTTCGAACAGCTTTTTCTCTTGTCTGGGGATCTGCTAAGACTTGTAAATGACATGGTCGCGTCATATCCTCCATCAGGAAGGTTAATAGCACTATTTGTGTCAGCCATAACAGACATGTTCATATTCACTGATATGGTCGCTATATCATGCGTGTTCCCATCTCCTGCATATATTTCCTCTCGATCCACACGCAACACCTGCACGGAGACGATACGTGGTCTATGTCAGCCCAACTTTTATGCTGATCATGGCAAGCCAGGAATGGAAGTGGTACTTGGATCGCTGCTCGATCATGGGCTATCCAGGAAACAGTTTGACCCAGCACAGCATATTTTTCAGGTTTCGTGCCTCGTAGATCATTCAATACCATCAGTAGATGAAGGTGCCGAGGATGAGAGACAGATATGGGCTAGGGGTGTCCTTCCTAGTCTGCTTCCGCAGATTCTTTCTTTCTTTGGCGTCCTGGATCCTGAAGCCAAGAGTCATCTTCTCAAACGGATATATAACATCGACGCAGGGGTTACAGGTGCGGGAGAGTGGTTACTCATGCAAGAGTTGGAGCAGCTAGCAAAATGTCTGGACAGTCTTTCTGTTAGTGATGACTCTCCTTATCACACCGTCATGCGATTCCGTGCAACGCTCTTGCTGCGCTTCTTTGCAGTTCTTCTTGAGTCTGATGCTAGCTCCTCGACGTGGGCTATGTCTTGTATTGCTACAAGTGCCGAAATGACTTCTGCTCTTGGTCATATTCTGAAGGATCTTCTCAGAAAACGCGTCTCAACATCTCACACTCCCATCATCCTTGAAGCACTTGCAGCTTCTCACCAGAGGTTCAGCGAGGAAATTCGTTATTCTGTACTGTTACTCCTTCTGTTCTATGTCCCTACCAAACCTGCATTATTATCGAACGTTCTCTCTATCATCGAGAACGTGGATCCCATCCGTCTTAACGAGCCTCAAGTAGAGCAGGAACTTACAGGAATGTTCCTGCGGCTATCATCGGCATCGGCACCCGTCGAGGAATGTTCGTTCACTCAATTGAAGGACACATTGGGGCGTCTATGCCATTTCATCCCAGGCAGTATAACACTTGATGTAGTCTTCGAGAAGTTTACCGGGAAATCTTCTGATGAAGCTAACAGTTTCAAGCTCAACGGACGTACATTCATCCCTCCATCATTGTGCCTTTTACCAGAAGATCTTCAGCTTTCAATTCAAAACATTGAAGCAGCTGTTCGTGGGCCCCTCTCCATGCCTAACCCTTACACACCTCCATCAACACCCAAGAAGGCGTGTACCCCAGAAATCATGAGCCTGGTCACTACCTCTCCCCCTACCGCTCTATTTCACTCCCCTGTTGCAAGCACAACAGGATTAACAAAAACTTACCTCAACAATGATTTCCGCGAGCTCAGGCAGCTACCGTCATCCAAACAGAGCACTGGTGGTCGTCATCCGAGTGTACATGTGGATGTCAGTTAAGCCATTCTCCCTTTGATTCCTGCTGATCTGATAGAGGTAACACTTCGGATTCTTTGAAAACTCTTCAACCTGCACATTGGAATACTTCTTTGTTTGTCTTTCAATAGGAATTTCTCATTTCATCATCTACCATGGCGCCAGGCGCACCACTGGACGGGGATCAATCGCGCAGCTACCTCAGTATGTCCGAACTACTAACACCATATACCGATGCTACAACGATGAGGCTTTGGGATGATAAATGCGCAAGTACATAAGGTAAGATAAAGAGTCAATTGGGGTTTTTTTTCTCAATTCATACCACAGACGACAGCATTTCCTATTAATAGTGAAATTAGTATTTTGAGCAATCGCTATTTAAACTTCAAGTTGCATTAAATCCCATGCCTCTGATTTGACTTCGTAAAGACAGGTAGTGAAACTTGCATACAAACCCATGGGCCATTTAGCAGAAAATATGGACGACAGAGCATCTGCAACGCAGTCAAAGAAGCAAGGAACAAGATAGCTTATTATAACAAATGATCAATGGTTATCATGATTCTCGTGGATCTTTTCGTTGATGAAAATCATCCATTGCGGGGCCGCTTGGATAAGTCGTAATGGAGGGTGAGCCGGGATGGAGTTCGTCGATGGAACGGAAGTATCGGTCCATGTCTGAGGCATCGAACTCTGAGTTAGGAGCTGGTGATGACGGAATGGAAAGGGAATGTGTTTCTTGCTCTGCGACTGAATATGGAGCAGGAGGCAAGGGTTTCTTACTGAGGTGGAAGATGCGCTTTCGTTTTGCTTTAGGCGGCGTTCGATCTAGCATGAGCGGATACCCAGTGGAGGTAGCCATACGATGAGGGACACTCCGGACCGTGAAGTGTTCCAAAGAGCGGGTAAATGGGGATAGTGTATGATTGGAATGGCTTAGAGTCGATAACCGATGAATAGAATGGCTAAGAGAAGGGCGAAGCACAATTTTTATATCTGATTGTGTGTGAGAGGCGGAAGGGGATCCGGGTTGGAAAGAGATATTGCTTGAGGAAACCGAGAGACGACGGTGATAGGGAGGCTCTAGAGGTGGTTTCGGGTCTACTGAGGGTCTACTACGGGCTAACAGCGAAGATGGGGTTGGGATGGTAGTCGACAGAGAATCTTGGGTCTCCTGGCTATCCGGGGTTACTGGGTGACGCGATGGGAAATGGAGATCCAACGAAGAAGCCCCATAAAGACGTGAGGCGGATGGGAAGAAATCACGGTCATCAGATGAGGTAACAGAGGAACTTGGACGTCCATGAAACATTGAGGGAGTGTCTGAGGAAGATGCACTCCGCTCTCCAGGACGTGATAGAGGACCATCTCGTTTAGAGTCTTGGGGTTGGATAGCCGATTGTGAATGATATATCCTAGGACGCGTGATGGTACCACCGCCAACTGCAGGTATTGTTTCGTACTCTGGCTGAGGTTCCCTGAAAATGCTAGGAGGGGCGGTTTCAAGACTAACTGCATCCCAATTGAGCATATCAAACGACACCGCCTCATCTTCGTCATACTCGCCTGAATCCTCGGATGATTTCTCTGTCAGATCTGCCAGCCCTTTGCTCGGAGTGAACAACCTACTAAAGCCTTGGAAGATGCTACGAGTAGGTAGGCCCTCCGGACGCAAACCGTAAGTGGGATCGAAACCCTCAATATCAAGGGGTGATGTAGTTGATGTGGGCAGTTCGGATGCCAACTGGGATGAACGGGGCTGGCCGTGGCTAGCTCTGCTCTCATCGGGTTCCACCAGAGAACCACCAGAGCAAGACCGAGGTTTCCGATCATATATTACTTGGCTCAAAGGTCGAGGGAGATCTGGCGTCGACAAGGAGGTATATGGTTTGACAATAGGTGGCCGAGGAGAGTATTGTTGAAGATATGGGACTTCTACTTTGGCTTTAGCCCATTGCTGACTGAGTCTGTGAATGATTCCTGGGAGATCTTCTCTGAACATCTGTCTTAGCTGGGCCTCAATCTCTCTTTGGATAAACTTTTGAATGACCGCGATGGAGTCGAATGTACTGCTAATATCAACATTTTTCAGAGGATCTGTTTTAAAGACGAGCGTTATTCCTTTCTGTTTGGAGACCACAAGAACAACATAAGAATTAAGCCTGAAGTGAGAAAGACGGAGCAGCATGGGAACCACAAGGGGATTTTTTGCAGCCAACATGCCTCTCGACCCAGACATAATATGGATGTCTGGATGCTTGTGATTAAGTGGATTTGCCTAGAGAGAGGTATCAGAGCTTGTGCTGTTGGCGGCAAGTTCTGCAGATATACCTGGACCTTGGTCTTGAGTAAAAGGTAAGCATCACCGGAGTATGTTAAACGGAAAATTCCGCGGAATTGGTCAACAGTCAATTCCCCTATATCACGAATTTCTAGCTCGGGTGGCTGGACGCTGTAAATAATAATGTGGCATCCAAAGATGAGAGGCGATATACCTGTGTTCCCATTTCAAGCTCAACAACTTCAATCTTGTCAGCAATGATCGGGGGCTTGTTGCCTTTATTGAGTGCGGTATTAAGCATCTGAATAGCATCATGGTGGAACTGCTCTGAGAATCTTGGCCAGTTGAAGGTAAAAGACATCGGTTTATTGGACTTGCATTGTGGAAGTACGGAAGGAGAACTGAATTGATCACGTGTATGAGTATCAACTTATGAATAGCGTCAAACGTCTACTAGGCGGCGCTATCGATGTTCCTGCGCCCTCACCCCCGCTTCTAGAGTCATCAACGCCAGTATTGGTTTCAAATGGAAAGCCTAGTTGGCCTCCAGATTATGTCTCAGTAGAATCTCCAGTGCCTATTTCAGGCCTTGTCTTCCAAAAACAGAAGCCGCACCCTACGTTATCCACCAGCTTACCACCAGCATCACCTGCGAACGGTTTGGCTAATCGTAGCCTACCTTCACCTCGAACACCACCACCACGGACACCAACATCTACCGCCACTCGAAGTGTCCCTCGTAAATTCGCTCAGGATGTTGAGCCCAAGCGTAGCTCAGCCATGCTCACCACCCGTGACGAGCTCTTAATCAGTCTACTTACCAGTGAAGCCGTTGTAGATAGCCGTGATTTCCAAATTCTAAGTGTCGAGGAAGTTGATGAACTCAAGAAAGTATGTCTTCGACTATTCCATCGCTGCAGCGATCTGATCTGACTATCCTTATCCGCTTAGGAAGAACAAGTCCTCTTATCCAGGCTGGGTGCACAAGAGAAGAAATTATCTATGGAAATCAAATTACGAGACACTGCAACAACTTTATCTAAGATCAATGCTTCCCATAACAAACTGTCCAAACATACTGAAGAACAACTGGAGGCAGTCAATCAGCGAGTTGGTGCAGCGCAGAGGGAGTTCTGGAGGCTTTCCGAGCGAGTCAATGACATTCAGAAACGGCTTCTACGACATCGTGCCGGTGTCCTCAGCTTCTCCGTTCGCAAAATAGAGAAGGCTGGATCCACCTCTGGTCATGATTCCGGTTACAACACTCCTAGCAATGGCGTTTCATCCAGCCCCTCGTCTACGGTTACCACTTTCACATCTACATCTAAATTCGACGGCGCTCATTTTTTTGCTGGACATGCGGACGCCATTGTACCCAGACGGAAGCAAACTCCTATGACGGCTGCTGAAATCATATCTCTTGAAGATAAGCTGAAGTTTGCTACGGATGCTTTCAATGATGCTACCAAAAAACAAGCTGAAATGGCTCATAAACTGGCATTGTTCCAGCTCGAGAAGCAAGAGATGGAAACCATGATGAGTATAGAGCTGCAAAGTGCGGAGGAGACGATTCGTGTACTGGAGAAAGAGAAATCTGGTCTCGAACAACTCGACACAGATCTTCAGCTTCTCCAGCAGGATAAAGTTCAATGGCAGAGGGACAGGCTGGAGCTGGAGCGACGGCTTGCTCAACATGGTGGCAATGACCAAGTGTCTGCTTTGCAGCAAACTCGAGCCGATTTGCAGAGGCAATTGGATGAGAAAGCTTCCCACATTGTCGAACTGAGATCAAATCTAGAATTGGAACAAATTCGATGGGCAAAGGAGCGGAGGCAAATGGAGAACGAAAAGCTGGAAGACATGGCGCGACTACAAGAGGAAATCAATCTTGCTCGTGAGAAGGACGCGACCAGGATTCAGGAATTGAGTGTGGATCTCGTTGAGGCGGGAGATCAGTTGAAGGGCCTTATCCAAAGCAGGGGGCTCATGGCCCAAGACACTTCCGTTCGAGGCTTATTGTCTTCGATTACGTCTCACGTTCAAACCCTCGAGGCTAAGGTGGAAACTAATTCTCAGGCACAGGGAGAATGGGAAACTTTACGGAGGAAACTTGAGCATGATATCCGAACTGGTCTAGATAGACGAGAATCTCTCGCTAGAGAACTTGAGGAAGCGCGCCAGGAACGAGAGCAAGCACGAAAGGAAATGCGACAACTTGAAGACAGTCCGAAGGTTAAAACATTTATCGATTATCCTTTTTTGTGTGTCAATAGTTGATTTGCCATATCTCAGGACGAACCTGGACGAGCCACTGCTATCCGGTCACCGTTGTCTTCTGCCTCTTCTCACTCCACACTGCCTCCAGTAGAAACCAGTGACGCCAGCAAAATTCTCGCTGCTCTACAGCCAGTTTGGGCTATATTGCCGTCTGCGGAAGCTCGTGCCGCACGAGCAGAGAAAACTCGGACCTTCCGGACGGGCTCTCCTACCACTCCCAACTCTCCAAAGACTTCTGCATCTTCTTTGTCTGAATTGGATGTTCGGTGTCTCAAAATCTTATACGACGACGCACGGGCTCTCCAGAGCCAAAATACCAGTGCCTTTTCTGTTGAAGCGTTCATAGCTCGTGTATTTGCACTTGTAGCTGATGATAAAGCACTTATCGAGCGATTGATTAGATTTGCTCAGGCCCACGATATGCTTAAAAAGAACGCGGAGCGTGCTCAAAAGCTGGCGCAAGAAAGCAATAACGCTCTTGAAACTTATCAGAAGCAAGTTCGAGCCTTGGAAGACCGCAATCTGACAATCTCGGGCAAGCAAGCAGAG
>CEMT01387110.1:34940-79379 GCA_900068985.1 Pterula multifida
AGCTTCAAAGTCATATTGATCGACTCAGTGGCGAAAAGCGCGAACTCGAGACGTTAGCTGCTGAACAAGCGGAGACGTGTGCTCAGCTCACGGAGGCCAACGCCACACTCAGTGCTCGTGCCCTAGCTTTAGCGGAAGAAGCAGCATCAGCACCTGAGATGGTTAAGCGACAATTGGAAGCCCAGCTATCCAAATGCCAGACATCTTTGAAAGTTGCGCAGGAAGAAGTCGAAGCGATGAGAAACGCGGAACAGACACAGCAGATGGCTCTTCTTGATGAATTGAACTCAATGCAGACTGAGAATGGGAATCTGAAGGCGCAGTTAAGAGCATTGAAGAGGTAATCCAAGTCTGGATTTTGGATGTTGGGTTGCGTCTTACGGGAAGACGATTCTACTGTGTGGTCATCTAACTTGGATCTACTGCCTTTCTAGGTGATATTTCTCTTATCTTTTTGTATTGTTGCAAGGTTAGCATAGTTGCAATCAATAATTAGCATACATATTACCTTTGCAATCTTTTATTCAAACTGCTTGATCCTGTAAGCCGAACGTTGCAAACAGGATGCGTATTTACATCAAGTTCCAGGGCTGACTGTCAGTCCACATCATTCCAGGTACGCTGTGGTGACTGGGAGATATTGAACTTCTGGAGGTACTTCTAGTATACTACATCTGCAAAATTCAATATCGCATTAAACAGACATCTCATATAGCTACTTAGTATCGATGATACTGAGATGTCGAGACAGATTCGAACCACTAGCCATAGAACAGATTTGAATCACCTATAGTGTCTGGACCTCACTGAAATGTTGAAAGGCCTAGAGGCGAGTGTTCCGAGGGTGCCAGCCTCGCACAACTCGTTTT
The DNA here is from genome assembly GCA_900068985.1 of Pterula multifida. Classification (NCBI taxonomy): domain Eukaryota; kingdom Fungi; phylum Basidiomycota; class Agaricomycetes; order Agaricales; family Pterulaceae; genus Pterula; species Pterula multifida. The sequence goes on from CEMT01387110.1 coordinate 35,810, forward strand.
AACAGCTTTTCAGTAAGGTCTCCGTTCAGACGCTATTACACCATTAGGAACTTCAGTAACCCTGTAGTACGCTGCGTGGAGCAAGAGTATGTCCATATTCTGACCGGTGAATAGATGTGTGGAAAAAAAGTGTGAAGTGGAAGGGTCTCCATCATGCATCTCCAATGTCATGTTTCTTTTTCAACTGCTCCAGCTCTTCTTCTCGTTTGGCCATGTCAGCTTTAGCAGCGGCAGCATCTTGTTTTGCGGGCATATGATATAGAACGACGATATATCGTTCTTGCAGATGGAACCCATTCAAATGGTCGAGGGCATTCTTTGCCTTTATTCACTCGAATAAGAGCAGTTAAGGGAAAACAAGAAGCGAAAACACGCACATCCATCACATCATCAAATACTACAAATCCTGTCCCTTTAGTCTTCTGTTCATTTCCAAGACGTATTTGTCGTATGCTGCCGTATCGACCGAAGAGGTCATACATATCTTCACCCGTAATCTGGTAGTTCAAATTTTTGACAAAGAGGATCCTATTAGCCCCCGGTGGTAGTTTGGCCTGCTCCAATTTCAGAGAATTGAATATCAATAATAAAAACACTGGAGAAGAGAAACGTACACTTGGTCGAGGAATCGACATGACTGGGAAAGAGTGTCTAACTTCTGAATTCCATCACGTGCACACGGTCCCGTTCCTCTTCACTGACTCTCCTGTCTGCCTCTTCTACTTTCTACCTTTTTTCTCATGTCTGGAGGCAGTAAAAAGCCAGACCTCTCTGGATACAACTATGGGGCTATTGCTTCCCTCGTTCTGACTGCTGACCGCACTGATCTACCGCGCCGAGACAGAGAGCCAGATGGTGCGCCAACTTCCCTTGCTGGTCGCATCGACCCCAAGGAAATGGGTTCTAGAGTGCGAAGGGAAGCACCAAAAGACATGGCGGCGAAGAAGAAAAAGGCGGCCGAGAAACATGACACCTCCGAAAGGCAGACTAAACGGAAGGCAGACCTCACGAACTACAGACACGGGGATATAGTCGAGGCTACGCAGGATATCGAAGGTCTTTATGCTTACAGACCCCGGACGGCAGAAACGCGCGAAGTCTACGAACTCATACTTTCCGCTGTTCACCAGGCTTTAGGCGACCAGACACATGAAACCGTTCGGAGTGCTACAGACATTGTTCTGGAGACACTCAGGGGCGAAATGAAGGATTTTGACAAAAAGAAGGAAATTGTCGAAATAATAGGTCCCATTTCCAATGAGCAGTTTTCGCAACTCATTAATTTGTCAAAAAAAATTACTGACTACAAAGCCGAGGACGAGGCGGAGGTGGATCCTGACTTGGAAAGGAAGGACGCCGAAATTGACGATGAAGTTGGGGTAGCAGTGGTCTTTGACGAAGAAGATGAGGAAGATGAGGACGAGGAGGGATACGAGGTTAGTGATGAATCAGAGGACGAGGACGAGAATGAGGCTCAAGAGCCAGCACCTGAGCAAGGCGCAGATGAGGAGCTGGTCGTTGGAAGGGAGTCATCTCATAGTGACCGGAAATCCAAAGTGGACAAGGACATTGTCTCTCCGCATGACATCGACGGTTTTTGGGTCCAGCGCCAAATATCAGAAATTCACCCAGACCCAGTCACTGCCGCCAACAAGGCTGCCTCTGTACTCTCAATTCTTGGCTCTGAATCCAGTCTTCGTGACTGCGAAAATCAGCTTATGGAGCTTTTCAATTTCGAGAGTTTCGACGTCATTAAGAAATTCTTAAAGAACCGAGATGTTATCACCTGGTGCACCAAGTTGATGAGAAGTGACGCCGACGAGCGTGTCAATGTAGAGGTCGCTATGAGGGAAAAGGGTGTTGGTTGGATTTTGAAGGAGCTTTCCGGCGATAGGAAAGCCAAGCCAATGGATGTTGGTGTCGATGCAATGGATGTGGATGAAACACTATCGGTTCCCAAGACTGCCACCCTCGCCCCTGGCTCGATTCTTCAGCCTAAGCGTATCGTCGATCTGGAAGCCATGTCCTTTAGTCAAGGAGGACATCTGATGTCGAACAAGAAATGCAGGCTGCCAGAAGGCTCTTTCAAACGTGCCCGCAAAGGCTATGAAGAAATTCATATCCCCGCTCCTAAGAAGCAGGGGACGCAAAGCAAGCTTGTACCTAAATCTGATTTGCCCCTTTGGGCACAACATGCTTTCTCCGAAAAGCTCGTCACTTTGAATCCTATTCAGAGCAAGCTTTTTCCGGTTGCCTTCGGTACCGATGAGCCTATTCTTCTATGTGCTCCCACCGGAGCCGGGAAGGTCTGTACGTCCTTTTATCGGCTGAGCCCCAAATTTAACATTATTATTTCAGACGAACGTTGCATTATTGGCGATCTTGCACGAGTTAGGGAAGCACCGAGACGAAGAGACAGGCACATTTGATCTTGATGCCTTCAAAATTGTTTATGTTGCTCCAATGAAGGCTCTTGTTCAAGAGATGGTCAAAAACTTTTCTCAACGCCTTTCGCCTTACGGAATCAAAGTCGGCGAGCTCACTGGGGATTCACAAATGACGAAACAGCAAGTTGCAGAGACTCAAATTATCGTCACTACTCCTGAGAAATGGGATGTCATTACTCGAAAAAGCACCGATACATCGTACACAAACCTGGTGCGACTCATCATCATCGACGAAATCCATCTTCTGCATGACGACCGTGGCCCCGTACTGGAAAGTATCATCGCACGAACAATCAGGAGGATGGAACAGACCTCTGAATATGTTCGCTTAGTGGGTCTATCTGCCACTCTGCCCAATTATCAAGATGTTGCCACCTTCCTTCGCGTTGATGAATCCAAAGGTCTTTTCTACTTCGACGCCTCCTATCGTCCATGTGGGCTACAGCAACAGTTCATTGGCGTCACTGAGAAAAAGGCTATTAAGCGATACCAGGTCATGAATGAGGTCTGCTATGAAAAGGTTTTAGATCAAGCCGGAAAGAATCAGACACTGGTCTTCGTTCATTCGAGGAAAGAGACCGCGAAGACGGCTAAATTTCTCAGGGACATGGCTATCGAGAAAGAAACAATAGCGCAGTTTGTCTGCCACCCTGTCAAACCAGTTGTCGCAGTGAGAGAAATCCTTAATGAGGAAGCCAACAGAGTCCAGGACGGTAATCTTAGAGATCTTTTACCCTTTGGATTTGCTATCCACCATGCTGGTATGACCCGAGAGAACCGTGGGATTGTTGAAGACCTTTTCCGTGACGGCGCCGTTCAGGTACTAGTTTGTACTGCAACTCTAGCATGGGGTGTTAATTTGCCAGCACATACCGTCATCATCAAGGGAACGCAGATCTACAATCCAGAGAAAGGCCGATGGGTGGAATTATCCTCTCAGGATGTTCTTCAGATGCTTGGACGGGCCGGACGACCCCAGTTCGATACGTTCGGCGAGGGCGTAATCATCACTAATCATTCAGAGCTCCAGTACTATTTGAGTCTGATGAACCAGCAGCTCCCAATCGAGAGTCAGTTCGTCTCGAAGTTAGCTGACAATCTGAATGCGGAGATTGTTCTCGGCACAGTGAGGAATAGGGATGAAGCAGTTCAGTGGTTGGGTTACACTTACCTGTATGAAATATTCTCATCACCTTTCGCTCTTAGTCTGGCTGACCTGATTCATATTAGGTATGTCCGGATGCTCAAGTCTCCCGGTCTCTATGGTGTTGGGGTCGATTACCAAGAGGACGACGGAGGGCTCGTACAGAAACGGGCCGATATAATCCACTCTGCTGCTGTGCTCCTCGAGAAGGGTCAATTGTTGAAATATGAACGCGCATCCGGCAAGTTGACAAGCACAGAACTCGGGAGAATTGCATCTCACTACTACGTCACCTACGATTCCATGACTGTGTACAACCAACACTTGAGGCCCACAATGTCAACTCTTGAACTTTTCAGGGTGTTTGCTCTATCAAATGAATTCAAATTCCTCAATGTAATATCAGTTTTATCTCCTTATACTCTGAGAAAATACTTAAATACTTCCTATCACAGGTTCGTCAAGAGGAGAAAATGGAGCTTGCTAAACTTCTTGAGCGTGTTCCTATTCCGGTCAAAGAGGGCGTCGAAGAAGCTGCGGCAAAAATCAATGTACTACTCCAAGCCTACATATCTCAACTCAAGCTCGATGGGTTTGCACTCGTTGCAGACATGGTGTTTATCCACCAGTCAGCTGGGCGGTATATATGGTTTCATTGTTCAACATAGAAGTCACATCTAATCCAGGTTTTAGTATTCTACGTGCTATTTTTGAGATTTGCTTGAAGAGATCATGGGCCGTTCCAGCCAAGGCAGCACTTGATCTCTGCAAAATGGTAGAGAAGCGGATGTAAGCTTATTACCTTTGCTGATCTGCAGATCGTTCATTCATATGCATATAGGTGGGGCTCTATGACACCTCTCCGTCAATTCAAGGGTGTACCAGCAGAAGTTATCAGGAAGGCTGAAGGAAAGCAATTTGTAAGTGTTTTCGTCACTATTCGTGTTCTGCTGCTCAAGTCGATATAGCCTTGGTATCGCTACTTTGACCTGAACCCTCCCGAGATCGGAGAACTCATTGGCATCCCAAATGCCGGTCGCCTGGTCCATCGCCTGGTCCATAGCTTCCCTAAACTCCAGTATGTGATGAACCAAATCCTTGACTAAAAATCAGTAATCTCATTTATATTAAGGCTGCAAGCACAAGTTCAGCCTATCACTAGATCCTTGCTGCGTATTGACCTCTCAATCACACCTGACTTCCGCTGGGATGAAAAGATCCATGGAGGAGCCGAGAGTTTTATCATTCTGGTTGAGGATGTGGATGGCGAGATCATCCTTCATTCTGACACTTTCATCCTTCGCCAGAGGTATTCCGAAGCTGAGCACTATGTAACCCTCACGGTTCCCATGTTTGAGCCAGTTCCCCCCAACTACTACATCTCTATTATCTCCGAACGGTGGCTTCATTCAGAAACTCGCCTTCCTATCTCTTTCAAGCATCTCATTCTTCCTGAAAAATTCCCACCACCGACGCCACTCCTCGATCTCCAGGCACTTCCCCTATCAGCCCTTCATAACAAAGAGTTCGAACAAATTTATTCGTCATCCATTAAAACTTTCAATAAAATACAGACTCAAGTCTTCCAGGCCCTCTACACATCTGACGAGAACGTCTTCATAGGTGCACCCACTGGTAGTGGCAAGACTATCTGTGCCGAATTTGCTTTGTTGCGCTTATGGAGTAGGCGAGATGCACCTCGCGCTGTGTGCATAGAGCCATACCAGGAAATGGTTGACCAACGGACTACCGAATGGAAAAAGAAATTTGGACAACTGCAAGGCGGGAAGGAGATTGTGAGTTTGACTGGCGAGACAAGTGCTGACCTCCGATTACTCGAGAAGGGCGATGTCATCGTGTGCACCCCGACACAGGTCAGTCTTTGAATAAATTGTGTCGTGACTGCTCTATATTGACATGAATGCAATCAAAAATAGTGGGATGTATTGTCTCGTCGATGGAGGCAGCGCAAGAACGTACAAAACATTGGTCTTCTCATAGCTGATGAAATCCAGCTTGTCGGAGGAGAAATAGGACCTACGTATGAAGTTGTAGTTTCCAGAACACGGTATGCTTCTGCGCAGACAGAAGTCAAGACACGTATCGTTGCCTGTAGTGTTTCATTGGCGAATGCTCGTGATATCGGGGAGTGGATGGGTGTGCCATCACACGCTATATTCAATTTTTCTCCAAGGTAGTGTTTCTAATCCATCTTCCCATGTCGCCTGACCTAACGGGATTACTTTCAGTGCTCGTCCCCTAGATCTGGATATACATCTTCAGTCGTTCTCCATCCCTCATTTCCCTTCTATGATGATTTCCATGTCAAAACCTGCGTATCTTGCCATCCGGGAATACTCTCCTCACAAGCCCGTGATCATCTTTGTTCCTTCTCGGCGCCAGTGCCAGCTCACTGTTGATGATATACTCACACATTGCACCGCTGATGACGACACCAATCGGTTCTTGAAGATTGACTTAGAGGATCTGAGACCTCACCTAGAGCATGTCAAGGACCGTGAACTTGCCGGGACGCTCGAGCATGGAATCGGGTATTATCATGAAGCTTTGGAGAAGCAAGACAAGCTAATTGTGGAGCGCTTATTTCAGTCAGGGGCACTTCAGGTATTGGTGGCTTCCAAGGTTGGGCTTTTGTTTGTCCATTTACATTATATTGACAACTTCCTTGCTATATGTCAACTTAGGATACTGCTTGGGGCCTGCCGCTTGCAAGTCATATGGTTATAATCATGGGTGTTCAACATTATGAGGGCAAGGAGCACCGCTATGTTGATTACCCTGTCATGGACGTGCTCCAGATGATGGGTAAGGCTTGCCGTCCTAGGGAAGACGAACGCAGTCGCTGTGTATTAATGTGCCAGCAAACTCGCAAGGACTTCTACAAGAAGTTCCTTTCTGAAGGTCTACCGATTGAGTCTCACTTGCCAACTCACCTCCTCCATGACTATTTCCTCGCCGAGATTGCCGTCAAGACCATCGAAAATAAACAAGATGCCATGGTAAAGCTAGTAACACCTGCGAGATTTTTGGTATATTGACCTCCCCATCAGGACATCTTGACATGGACATTCTTCTATCGACGTATGACACAAAACCCCAATTATTACAACTTACACAATGTCAGTCACCAACATCTCTCTGACCACCTTTCTGAGCTGGTAGAGAACACTCTGAACGATCTCGTCAACTCGAGGTGTATCTCCATTGGTGCGTTTTGCTTATTATGTACTGTCATTCAATCTAGTACTCAATCAAACGTCTCAGAGGATGAAATGGACGTGTCCGCTCTCAATTTGGGTATGATCGCAGCCTACTACAATATATCATGTTCGAGCTTCTCTATTTCAACATCATCGATTCCTCCTCATGACCTTTAATTGACAGATGTTACTGTGGAAGTCTACACGCTCTCGCTCAAGGACCGCACCAAACTCAAAGGTCTCCTCGAGGTTGTTTCTTCTTCAGCAGAATTCGAAAACATTCCCATCCGACGCCACGAGGAGAACTTACTTCGTCGTATCTACGACCGTGTTCCAGTCAAACTAGAGAATGTTGACTTTGATGCACCCCATTTCAAAACGTTCCTTCTTCTCCAAGCTCATTTCTCTCGTTTGCAGTTGCCTCCTGATCTCGCCGCAGATCAGGGTCTGGTCCTTGAGAAAGTGCTGAACCTGTTATCAGCCTGTGTTGATGTGATGTCGTCGAATGCCTGGTTGAATGCTTTGGGTGCTATGGATCTCAGCCAAATGTGTGTTCAGGCGATGTGGGAGACAGACTCGCCTCTGAAGCAGATACCTCATTTTGAAAATGATGTATGTCTATACTCTCTTCAAACATGCTATGATCCGTCATAATTGACTCAGTCTCAACAGGTCCTGAAGCAGTGTAAAGAAGCTGGGATAGAGTCGGTCTATGATATAATGGAGATGGAAGACGACAAACGAAACACTCTTCTTCAGATGGATGCTCGACAGATGTAAGTCCATTCCCCTCCGAGCATGATGGGATGGTTCATGATATATTCTTACAGGAGAGATGTTGCCACTTTTGTGAACGCCTATCCAACTCTAGACGTTTCGCATGAACTCATGAAAGGCGAGTATACTGCCGGTGCTCCCATCTTCCTTCAAGTCACCCTCGCGCGTGATATCGACGAGAACGATTTAGACGATGATCAAATCGTTGTTGCACCTTATTTCCCTGTCAAGAAGATGGCTAACTGGTGGCTTGTTGTTGGAGATTCTGCCAGTCGACAATTACTCGTTATCAAGAAAGTGACAGTGAACAAAAGCATCAAGGTTAAATTGGAGTTTTCGTTGCCGAAGGGCACACATAGTCTAAGGTTGTATGTGATTTGCGATTCGTACATGGGCGCGGATCATGACATTGCGATGGATCCTATTGAGGTTGCAGAGGGGGAGGATAGTGACAGTGATGAGGATCAAGACAGTGGAGATGACATGGAAGAGTAGCTGATGATTTTTCTTCGTCCAGCCCACCAATTACAGGCAGATAACTTTCCCAGACATTGTACATGTATGAATTTTTTTTAATTGCATGGCATTGTTGAGCATATCAGTTGTTCACTGAAAAGCACACAGTGGGTCCTCTGTCACTACATCACTTATGATTGAAGGAAGCACAACATAATTAGAAATAGAGTACATGTTAAAAAAAACACCTCCCATAAGAGATTGGCACAGTGATGAGAATGAGACAGGTGGAATCTAGATTAGTTCGGCAGCATTGACGGGCATTTCATCCTAAATACAAAGTCTTCAGCTTGGAGATATTAGACAGAAAGAGCAGTAAGACGTACAATTTGTGTACTATAAAATTGTTCTGACAGCGGAAAATGGGTAAGAAAAAGCCGTTAGTCCAGAGACTGGTAGAAGACAAGACAGGAGTGATGCAATACCTATGTCGCGCAGAATGCGAACGTCATCCACAGTGACGAACTAGGAGGTACTTTGAGCCACAAAGATGATGTTAAAATGCTCGCGAACTTACATTGATAGCAACACCTTTTCTTCCAAAACGACCAGAGCGACCAATTCGGTGTATGTAGTTTTCACGGTTGCTATAGTTTGCTTGTCAAATGTAAGGCGCTTGTAGTGGAGGAACTAAGGCCTACGCTGGTAAATCATAATTAATTACTAAGGACACCTGCTGTACGTCGATGCCTCGGGCCCAAACATCGGTAGTAATGAGTACACGCCTAAGGAATTTGAGCTTGCGACTGGGACGCATGCAGGGAGTAACTCACGAAGTTCCGCCACGGAACTCGGCCATAATGGCATCACGTTCTTTCTGAGCCATTTCACCGTGCATTGAAGATACAGTAAAATTAGAAGCTCTCATCTTCTCAGTCAACCAGTCGACCTGAGCAAGAGGCATTGGAATCTGTGTAGAGTGGATGAGGTGAAAGGATAGGATCATACCTTCCGTCGTGTGTTACAGAAAATGACAGCTTGAGTGATGGTAAGGGTGTCATACAAATCGCATAGGGTGTCAAACTTCCAGTCTTCCTTCTCCACAGCAACAAAGAACTGTTTTATGCCCTCCAATGTCAATTCATCACGCTTGACTAGAATCCGGATTGGATCAGTCATGAACTTGGTCGTCATCTCTAAAACGTCGTAAGGGAGCGTGGCACTAAGCAGAACAACCTGAGTTGCTGGGGGAAGGTACCGATAGATGTCATAAATCTGGTCCTTGAACCCCTTGTTGAGCAACTCGTCTGCCTCGTCGAGTACCAGCATTTTGATATTCCGAGTTCTAAGGGTTCGTCTCCGAATCATGTCGAAAACACGGCCTGGAGTCCCCGAAACAACATGCTGTCCGTACTCGAGTTTCCTGATGTCTTCACCGATGGAGGTGCCCCCAATACAAGCGTGACATTGCACGTTCATGTAATCCCCCAGTGCCAACACGACAGACTGTATTTGTGTCGCAAGTTCACGAGTGGGTGAGAGAACAAGAGCTTGAGTTTCTCGAATGGTGACATCGATGGACTGCAGGATGGAGATGGAGAAAGTTGCAGTTTTACCAGTCCCGGATTGGGCCTGGGCAATGACATCTCTGCCTTGAGTAATGGGAAGGATTGCGCGCTGCTGGATTGCAGAAGGCTTTTCAAAATCTATGAATATGAAACTTTGAAAACCTTGGGAGTTAGAACAAAGGGAGGGAGCACAGACTGTAAGCGTAAATTCCGCGAACGAGATCTTCCTTTAGACCAAGGTCGTCGAAAGTAGAGATGACAGAGACGGCCTCTGATGATTCAAAAATAAGTTTCTGTACGACATTGAGTACGTTGAAGAAAAAGGGAAGAAAAAGGGAAGAGAGACAGACATCGTCGCCGGTGTTGATACCAGACATTTTTGCCGTGGATGTAAGTGGTAGGAGGTAAGTCGGAGTTTGAATAAAGATGACTTCGATCCTCGAACTTCAGCGGCAGTCCCTCGAAGAAGTCGAACGTTTTGAACAGGCCCTGTCCACTCTTTTGTCCACAAATAATCCAACCCATGAGAAGAAAATTCAAATAGAGCACAAAGCTGCTCAAATTCTCGACAGAATCCAGTCCAGAGCCACCACTCTCAACTACAGTCTTCACGACCACCAAGCTCACACAGCAGAGCTAAATCTCCTCGCTGGTTCTTCCCACCAGCAGAACGATCTCTCGGAGTTTTATGCTCGGTTGGTTAAAATTCAAGAACACCACGCCAAGTACCCTGATTCTGTCCCAGGAGGCTTTGACCTGGAAATTGCTGCCTTTCTCGATGACGAAACTCAAGAGCTTGTAGAAGATGATGGCGAACAAGAAGATCGTGCGTGTTTCACTGTTTCTTGTTACTATTGTCTTCTCCTCCCTAATACCTTGTCACTTAGCCGTTGGTCTGCTCTTTTCCGGTGAAGAGGCATACGGCAAGTACCTCGACCTCTACGCCAACCACACCACATTTTGCAACATAAAGAACATTGGAAAGCGTCCAGGTTACCTGCAATATCTAGACCTCTTAAAAGTCGAATCCGGCGTCATTCACAATGACCTATCAAAAGATATCCGATCCTCCAAGGATTTTGACACGCAAGTTCTTTCTCCTTTCCTTGTGAGTCCTACCCCACTCTAACTGTTGAACAGTTATATACAGAACCTACATTCCTATCTTTTGTCTTTTCTCAAACGATCACAACCTCTCCTTGACGTAGAGTCGCAAGAGAAAGAAATCGAACTCTCATTCAACCAACAATGGGAAGCAGGCGAGATCGCTGGTTGGGAAGAAGTACCTACTAAACTCAAATCCAATGGCTCATCGGAAGATGGAATTTGGTGTTCGGCATGTATGCTTTCCACTTCTCTTTCGCTCCTTCCTCCACTCGTAGTTGATGATGCATCTTACGTTTGATAGGCTTGAAACATTACTCCAAACAAACCGTGTACGACGCTCACCTCAACTCCAAAAAACACATCAAAGCAGCTCAGAAACAAGAAGCTGAAACGACTGCTCGCCAAACCAATGGAGCTAAAACTCCTATTTCATCAATGCCTCCACCAACCCACACATCTATCAAAACCCGTCTGCGCAATATTGCCCTCCATGTCCACCTCGCTACCGCCCTCCTCGTGACACTAGCCCCCGTCATCGCCGATACAAAGTCGAACGTCGAACGTCGGTTCTCTCTCACGGCCCGAGAGCGCGAACAAGAGCTGCTAGAACAATCTAAACCTACACCAGCGCCACTTAATGCGACTGGTGAGGAAGAGGAAGAGGAGGAAGATAAGATATATAATCCACTGAAATTGCCTCTTGGATGGGATGGGAAGCCCATTCCGTATTGGTTGTATAAGCTGCATGGATTAGGGGTGGAGTATCGTTGTGAGATATGCTCTGATCAAGGATACATGGGAAGGTGTGTTATTTCCTGTGTTTAATCATCGTTTCTTGTTTGTCTGACCGTAATCTAACAGGAAAAACTTCGAGAGACATTTCCAGGTTAGCTTCTTTCATCCAAAAATTTCTCATCTGACATCAGGTATCTCGTTAGGAGTCCCGACACGCATTTGGAATGCGAGCCTTGGGCCTTCCCAACACCAAACATTTCCATGAAATCACCCGTATAGAAGATGCATTCGCTCGTAAGCTTGTGCCCTCCGTCCTCCTTCTCACTGCCATTTAATAAAATTTAGTCGCGGATAAATTAAAGCAAGAAGGTCGCCACGAGATATTCGAGCAAGAAACGATGGAAGAATTAGAAGATGATGAAGGAAATGTATACAATAGGAAAACTTATGAGGATCTGAAGAAACAGGGTCTCATTTGAAGACTTGACTGGATTCTACTATTGGTGGCTCTACTGTATATATACATTTTGCTATTAGTGCCTTATATCATAGAGGTCTATACTTGTCCTTCCATGTGCCCTCTCAACAAACTCTGCTGGGCGGTGGCGGTGGCGGACGTAGTGTTGAGGATACTGTGGGTGCGGGAAGTGAGAAAGCGTCCGTGTAGAATTCTTCATCAGAGGATGATACTGATGCGGAAAGCAATGAGTCTGGAGGTGAGTCGAACGGATTTCGAGTGGCCGTGTACCGTCTTCGTGGAGGCTGTAGTCTATCCAAAGGTAGCACACCGTTGGGGGTTTCTGTGGGAGATAATATCAGCCATATCTTCTGGCGAGACCACATCATCTATGTATACCTGCGTCATTCCACCATTGAGACTCAGTAGAACTAGGATTAGGCACTGTCCAGGAAATACAACAATTAATCTCGTGTTTAGGGCAATAGAGGAGAACCCCACAGTCGGGACCATCAGGGCGAAATGCCAACGATGCCAATTTCTCGTCCAAATTTTCACTTAAATCAGTAGAGACAATGTTGTCCAGCAATAATTTACGAAGTGCTGCCTTTTTTACTGGGTCAACCGTCCGTATCTCTGCATCGAACATGGCAAAGACTGAACAAGTTCCAAAAGATCAATGAAAAGAAGAGGCGGGGTAGAGAAACGGACCTGGTTTATGATCAGATCCTCGTAGTTGTTCTTTACTCGAGTAAACGACGCGCTGCTCAGGATCAGGTAAAGTAGACAGTCTCAACTCTTTACCCCGGAATAAGATACGGTCTAAAAGCAGTCAAGTTAGATATTATATAACTCTTATGCCGATGGCTTTCAGTGATTTTACCAGTCCACGCGGGTATCCTCATTTTCTCACTAGTGTCATACTCATCTGTGCCCAGATTGTAACGATATGTTGGAGGAAAAATGAGCGGCCCTTCGTCGTAACCAACAAAAGCTCGCTTAGCATCGATTTCTTGATTGAGCTGTCAATTAAGCGGTGAACACCTGCTATGTAGAAGAGTAAATGGAAATACCTGGTCTTGAGAGAGCAAGGGGTCGAACTCGCGTTGTGCGGCGAGCGACCTAACAGTTTCATTATCCAAGTCGATACGATAGTTCGTGTCGGCCAACCAGATTATATTTCTGAAGTGGAAATCAAAATTAAGCATAGGTCACATCGGGTTTCAATACTTACTCATGACTATCAATTGTCTTTCCCCTTAAGAAATGCAATCCGTTGACAATAGTCCAGTAATCCATGTTACGCTCCTCGACGTTAACATGCCCAGCCGCAAGATGCGCAGTCAGGAAACAAAATGGAGTATCGTGGTAGTCCAGGCGAACCCCTACAGCGCCTTTATTTCCTGACATCCCACGAAGGCCAGTCTATAAAGTGGACACCGAATCAGTGAGGTAAGGATTTCATTGCTTAGTCAAAGGAGAGACTAACCTTGCGAGTGGCGGCCTCGACATTGCGGATTACGGGTGTCAGCTCCATTTTGACGAGTACGATCAGTGCAGTTCCAACAAGCTTAGGAGGGAATGTTTAATGAGAATATCTGACATGACAGAATATTCTGACTAACTTGCTCGCTACGAAGAAGAACATAACGAGACTTATTGTTCGGCCGACGTTCTAGAGTTTCCATAATTCTTGATTCCCATATCTTCCTGGAAAAGTGCCACGGGCTTGTCAGTTCCGATATGTTGATATAATGGAAACTACCTCTTCTCGGGGTCTGTTTGCAGAATTTGTTGAGCGTTAAGAGGAACAATTTCTTGGAATCCAAGAACAAATATGTCCGGTCTGTGTATATGCAAAATGAGTGGTAAAACACAAGTTAACATGCTAGTGTCTCACTCAGGTAGACCTGAAATTGGTGTAAGGTAAGTACGGTATCTTTAGACCTCTTTACGCACTGGAGTGGGGAAATAGCCATGGAAGTAGTGATTCCGAAGGTGCCTGCAGACAGACATAAGGATAACGAAGAAACTTCCTGAACCTGAGACTGACTCGTCCATTGACATTCCAAGTTCCAATGAAAATGTTGCATGATTTTGTTGTCGAGTATTCTGACAGGCTACAGGCCATGGTCAGGATCTGATTATCTTTGATACACATCAAAACTAACCGTGCCTCTAAAGCAGCTCGAACAGAATCATGTACTGGGTCGAAAATTGATACTTGACGTTGATTGCTCATATTTCCCTACAGCAAATCCCCCTTATAACTCGAATCATAAGAAGGAAGGAAGGGCGACCCACAAGGAACATATCGATCGCAGATTGTTTCCCTTTGTCCTGAAAATTATTGATATAGGCCCTAGAAACACTCTTCGTCGCATCTGACAAGACTCCTAAGAGAGTGAATAACATCAGGCTAGCGTAACAATAAGTCAATAAAGAAGACTACCTGCTAAAGTCCGTTTCCCACTGCGTGTATAGCTGGTGTTGAGGGCCCCTGTGCCCGCATAAATACGAGATAAAACATCTCCATTCTCCGCCCATAGTTCTCTATGATACGACCAGAGTCCATGGGCGTGTATCCATTCACGGTGCACAAGTAATAGATATTGCTCTAATGTAGCCCGTGAAAAAATGTCTTGAACAAAGTTTGTTCGGTCTAGACTTGAGTAAAAATTTAGAAGACCAATGTTATTGAAGCGACCAGAGTTGAGCAGTACCAATCTAGACAATTTGTTCTAAAGACACCCTTCTGGTCGGTGATAATATCATCATTGGACGAATCACACATGGTGAACCCAAAATGATCAATGGCATCCGATATACTTTCAAGACGTCTAATATGGTGTTTAACTCATGATAAAAAAACGTAGAAAACAAGAAATCATACTTTAAATCTCGAACTACACTTTCATGACCGCCAATCCGAACGACATTATGGAAATCAAAGTTTGTGATACCTAGATTCTGTCCCAGCACAGTGCGAGCCATGTGCAAGTGCTTGGTATAAGCCAAAGTCAGAGAAGCTTCGTTTTCTTTTGTGCCTAGTAGATTGACCGCATGAATAGAACCGTATTCTTCGAGCAGCTGGGAAAAGTGGCGTTCGAAAGCAGGCTGTGATGCCTGTGGTCGAGTTATCTGAATCCGCTGACCAAAGGTCTGTATACCCTGTTGCTCCCAGAACACTGGAATATATGAATCAAAAGACACAATCGAACAGATGAGGAAGTTAACTTTACGTGGTACGCTCCCCCTGACTTGTACATAACTTACGCAATGCTGATCCGTACTGAATAGCGTCTCTGTCTGTGATAAAGGAGATTTGAGTAGGTGGCAGCATATTTGAAAGATGGCATACGAGCCTCAACAAAGTTGGCAGTATTTCCATCATCATCAACACCTCGCGTATTGAACCGAGTGCCAGCACGCTTCCAGCCGAGTCGAGATATTAGTGATAGTGTGGCGACGATGGGAGCGCCATTAGTAGGAGGAACAGGAAGTGACATAGTAAACACGCCAACGTAACCCTGTATTGCAAGTATCTGGTACACATCATGAGAACTCCTTGTAGTTCGTGGGCAGAAAGAAGCCATACTATAAACTGACAACGATCCAGGTCCTCTCTCTCCTGATTGTCAAGTCGTTCTCGGAAATCAAGTAAGCTTCTAACGATGAATTCATTCCAAACGAATTTCTCGTCAAATGTCCCAACATCATGGATAGAATCCTTGTCTCTCGACAACCTGACACTAAGGCGGGAGGACAGATCCCACTGTGGCTCCAGAGCATAATAGAACGAACCAGAGGACAAAATCTTGGTCAGCGGGAGACACGGGTGCTCGAACACATTTGTGGGGTTAGATGATTGATAGTAGTCATCGTGAACCAGAGTAGTCTCTATGGGATCCGAATGCGAAATTGTTTCCGATCCAAGGGGGACGGTATCCCACCTGGAAGATTTGAGGCTGTAGAAACACACCTCATGGATTTTGGCGACTGATTCTGAGAATGAAGCGGCAGGTCGGGTGTTACCGACCTGGGTAGCTGAGGTGACAACGGCCACAAACATATCTAAGCCAGACCATGTCAAGAGCTGTGAGATGGTACTGAGGAGGGTGGACTCGCCATTTTCGACCGACACAAGTCCCAGACATCCTTTTACAACTCTGTTTGTCAACCTTATAGCATTGGAAAGGCTCACTTCACTCGTGGGCAAAAATTCAACGATCGCCTGACTGGATTGACCCTCTGCTGCGCGGAAAACTAGTGCCCGCTGAGGTCGGCCAATGGTTTCGTCATGATTGCTGGTAACAAGATAGAGAGTTCGAGGATTGGTACAAAGATATAAATGCATCTAGAGGGGAATCTAATTATACAAAGGAAGAGGGTTTTGTTACTGGCAACCGCAGCTCTTTGTCTGTGGACACTGGAATGAGGTCACTGACCATCAGTATCAGTTACATAATCAGACGAGATTGCCGTATAACATGCATAACATATGTAAACAAATCTAAGGAACCATTGATAAGACAATAGATGCTAATTATTTTCTATATAGTCACTTGAAGCTCGGCGTGCAGTTAATGGCGCACGCTTGCTCGGCGGTGCACTAAGATTGAAGCCACTCGGTGGCGCCAAACCAGCTACACTCGAAGGGAAACCAGGAGATCGTGGGAGACCTGAGTCGCTCCCGACAGATGGGGAAGATGGTGGAAGTAAGGATGGAGAACGTGGTGGAGCCAAAATCCCATCTGATTGACGTTTGGAAGGTCGTCTGAGTAGCGAGCGAAGCAGCGAGCTTGATGACTGTTGAGGTGTAGCTGGACCGGCTGATTCCTCAATTAGCAAAGGATATTAAAGGAGAAAAGGTGCGTGGAGCTTACATTGAGGAAGTGCATTATCATTCGCACTCAAGCTCAGGAAGAGGAAGAGTGGTATGAACCAGACACATGTGCCAAAGAAGGTCGCAATCTCCAAGAAACCTGGTACCTTCACGATAGTACCACTATAGGCCCTATGGGAGGTGTGTCTTGTCTGTGAGAGTCGGGCGAAGTAGAAAAACCACAAAAAGTGGTCGGAAATGACCAGTACACATGACAAGAGGAAAGGTATGGAAGTTAATGATATAAGGGGCCAGGAAGCAGAAAAGTTTTGCAGATAGACAATGTTGCACAAAATGGAGAATGCGACGTGCTTCAACGGTAGGGCTTCCGAAAAATAGAGAATGATGTGAAGAAGTATAACAGCCTAGAAGAGTAGGGTCGGATCTCTAAAAATCGAGGAATAAAAGGAAGACATACGTATGTGCCCCTTTGGCCGACAAGCTTGGCCAATTTGGTGTGCTCTTCTATGAGCTCTGAAAGATAAAGTAGGCCACTGGCTGTAGTGCAGTGAGAGGGCAGTACAGTACTAGTCTATCTTTCAATACACGTACCCAAAGAAAGTGTTACAAAAGCAAAGGCAATAATCAGTGCCACATAGCTAGAAAATGCGCATGAATAAGAGAGACCGTGCTGTTGAGTACAAAGAATACCTCAGATAATGCAACACCGACATCACTACAGCAGCCAGGAGTTTGGACCACAGCCACATACCCACCTCCCTCTCCTTTATTCTTGAATCGTTACTATGAGCAATCTTGATAGTCAGTCATAGCATCCTTCAATCTCTTTCCAGACCAGTTGACATCATACAGAGACTCTCTTTCAGCTCAAAGTAAGGCCCCATTGTGATTAGTCCGGAAGCTTCTTATCCTGTGACATAGTTCACGGCCAAGACCCTAAGTCGTCAGGCGAAGAAAGCTCAGAAGGCCGAAGCCACAGAGCGAGCACGAGTCAAGAAGGTACGTATTGTGTTGATATGTCATTAGAGTCTTAGTACTTCTGTCTTTATCCCAGGCATTACAACAGGGAAATAACGATGGTGCACGAATATATGCATCGAATGCAATCCGGAAAAAGACCGAATACCTGAATTTACTGCGGTTGTCAAGTCGCATTGACGCTGTTGCGAGTCGTGTTGAGACTGCAGTTACTATGCGCCAAGTAACTGGTAATATGACATTAGTTGTCAAAGGGATGGACAAAGCAATGGAGTCCATGAACCTGGAGCGAGTCAGCATCAAAACAGTTCTCATCTCTTCAACTCTCAGCTGACTTGCATTTTAGATTTCACAAGTGATGGCAAAGTTTGAAGAACAATTCGAAGATCTGGATGTACAGGCTGAGTATTTGGAGGAGTCCGTCTCCGCAACAACGGCGGTTTCGGCCCCTCAGGATCAGGTTGATCAACTTCTGCGCGAAACTGCAGAGGAGGCCAACATAGAACTGCAGAATGAGCTACCTGACCTCACAGCAGTAACGAATCCAGCAGAGAAGCACAGAGAAGAGGATGATCGACTAGCCCAAAGACTGAGAGCCCTCAGACCAGCAACCTAAAGCTTCAGCATCTTTACGGCCTCATAGGATGTACGAATATCATGTAATCTACTCTCACGTATTTAGATTGTTATCCGAAGAATAAAGCTTTATTATGATGTACAGTAGTCTGCGGGTTTAAACATTCAGATAAGAGCTATCCAGTCCTGGCGGCAGTGCCACAATAAGTCCTAGGCATCTTCTCATCTTTGACCTACATGGCGCGACCATCAAGACCTCAGGGCAATAACTCGGTCTCATCCTCGCAGAATCTGAACCACAAGTCTAGAAGACGAAAATTCAGACTGAAGGTCGTCATGAAGTCCACAAAATTCAAGATACCAAAATATGATCTACCAATCCGACTGAGGCTTGTGTGTACCTTTGCGTGCTCAGCATCCTGATATCCTCATTGCAGAATGCGCTAATCTTTACCTTTGTCTAGTGGTTCATCTTTTTCACTTGTGTGATTATGATCATACTCGCCTTGCTTGGCTTCACAAATGCTGCCGAGGCGTGGATACCTCTGAACGACAAGTTCCTCCACTTCACATGTTTCGCACTTGCAACGGGGGTGATGTACTTTGTTGTCGATGTGGATGAGTTGAGCCACTGTTCATCCCGCTATGTACCAGCCTTTGGTTCTAATTATATAAAACCGTTTTCCAGGGATGCTCGCAGGATCTGGATATGGCGCAACTCAAGCTTACTCTTCACAACATTTACATGTTTTATTTGTGGGGGAATATTGAGTGAATTTGTTCAAGCCATGTTACCCGTACGTATAGCTGCAATGAATCAGCACTATCGCCTCTGTTCACAATTACTGCCCCTTAGTATAAGCAATTTCAATGGGGTGACATATCTGTGCGCTCTTTCTATCTCGCCACGTTTTTTGCCATCCTAGCTCTACTAATCGCAGTCAGCAGGCTAACCTTCTTGGCTCTGGTGTTGGATTGTGCATATCATATCACCTCGAGAAATATTATCGACACAGACGCGAGGTGCTTCGCAATCCTCATTCCAATCTCATACCACCTAATAGCTCTGACTGTTTCAGATCTCTCGGCTATATAGACCAATCGCCACAACCAACACAGATACTGGTTCGGAGGATTTCGGCGACGACGACGACGACGTGATAGATGCCACACAGCTCCTTCCATTGCACTATAATGACTCCTCGATCAACCCTCCCACTCCATCAAATATTCTTTTCAAATCAGAGTCTAGGGCGCTCAATAATGTGTGGGATGAGAGAGAAGAGTTATTTGGGATTGGGGACAGCGGTGATGACTCGAATGGAGAGAGCAGAAGGAAGCAGTTAGATAAAGCTCAAGGCAAGCAGCGGACGGTGGAGAATCTTGCTCGTTGATAATGCATACCACACCTATGAATTTCTTAACAATGCCAGACTGTACAAGTGTCACCACCATGTTTTAGACATGTCCGTGATGTTGCTTTGCAAGCGGACGGTCACTCACATCTACTCTTGTTCCAATGATGCTGTCAAGCATCCAGCTGGAGAGTCGCCAAGCTGGCATTCTGCAGCGAAGGCTTAAAGCACCATATCCTGAAGGAAGAGGTCTACTGTCAATCTTTACTGAAGCAGTTAGTGACGTCGTTAACATATTCAACAAGGACCTATTTATCAGAATACATAATCTCCGAAAACCAGGCTCTCGCCGAGAGGAATCGCCATATCTTTATGACATACCAAAGAACATTTCTTGGTTTCAAACTCTTCTCGATTGGCAAACTTTAATCCACATTCACTTGTTCATCCAATTTAGCAAAGCCCTCAAAAAATGACCCAAATAGATCTAAGCACGACTGTATATCGTGCGATCCAGCCGTCTCACGAATAGAATGCATTGACAGCATCGGATTCCCGACATCGACAGTACGAATTCCAGTCTTGGAAAGCATTGGACCAACCGTAGAACCACATGGGCTGGATTCCAAATGAAAACTGGAAGAGCACAGTTGAGATTCAGGGTGCTCACATGTCATTGCGGACCTCAAATTCTTGTATCCTTCCACCTTTGTGTTCAACGAGCTTCTTGAGAATAAATGAGCTGACGGAGTCGGTAGCATACCGTTGTTTAGCATTGGTTTTTATAACTTGTCAAATTATAAGACACGAGAGAGAATGCAACGATATGCAAACAATACCAACCGATGCCACCGTTGAGGCTGGGCCGATGGTTTTCCTCGTATTTGGAGGTGTAATTGGGGTGAACAGCGTGACCCATGTCTGCAGAGATCAAGAATGATCGGGAGATAGACTGAGCCAAGGTCCCGGGGGTGGGTGACAGCCTATTAAGCAAGGAAGGGACCAAAGAGGACTCTGCACCAGTAGTAGATACACTTCCTATTTCCTCATGGTTGAACAAAGCAATACAATTGACATTGCCTTCCAGGGTGGCGATTCCTGAAGAAGATGCATGTTCTGCCAAGGCTTCAACAGCACAAAAGCTAAATACAACTATTTGTGACTGTCCCAAGCAGTTTGACAACATGAGACTCACGATGAGACGAGGTTATCCAGACGTGGACTAAAGATGAACTCGTTCTCGATTCCACCTAAAACGGAGGGTTGAGTGTCATACAAGGAGCTATTTTTGACTATGAAAACCTTGTTACTGCAGCGGACAAGTAGGTACTCACAGCTCGAAATCATGTATCTCTTCGGGAGTCACTGCAAGTTCAGCGGAAAGCACTCCTAGAAGTGCTGGATGATGGTTATCGTAGATGCTGGATGCAGGCTGGGGGCTATCACTTGATTTCTGAACCGGTTTGTCGGCAGTCTGATTGAGTTGTGCGGAGGCAAGTCCAAGAATAGGAACTGGTAGATAAATCTAATCGGGACGATAGGAAAGGCGGATTGCCGATCGAAGCATACCAAATTCTGTCTCCTGATTGAACTTGAAGGTATCATTTACACCACGTTCCACTGGGACGCATGAATTTGGATTCGTAATAAAGATATAAAACTGATTTAAAAAACGCACGATGGATAGCCAAAGTTGGAATTCGGAGGAGAGGTCGGTCGATTTTAACCAATTTTGAGTGGAAGTTGCCCAAGTTGTCAGTAGTAACTACCCTGCCAGCGACGGACAAATCCCTTCAAAAGATATGGATAAGAAACAAGTAAATCACATTGCTCCATGGAAGAAGTTACCTATCAAGCCATGAATGCCAGATACCACCACCGTAGGTCTCGACGGCAACTTGAAGATATCCTTGGGCAGATCGCTTGGATATGGGACGGATACGTAGATTTGGACTATCGACATGAGTGCCGACTATGCTGAGTCCAGTTCCATGCTTCCAATTCTGTGGGAGAGTGAAGGCAACCAGAGCTGCCTGATTTCTGTTCTTCGTATGTGTAAGTAAACTTGCAACTTGGACACAGGGAATCCAACCTGATAAAAAAGTACTTTCCGCCTGGCTTGACTTGCTTCTCCCACTCATCTTTCTCTCGGATCTGCCATTATGTCTGATCTCATGGGGTGAATTGGAGTCTACAAGCACTCACACGTTGGAAACCAGCTCGGTCTAGCCTGAGAGCAGCATTGTGGACAGCATGGAAAGGGGTTGGAGAGGCATTTACGAATTGAAGAAATCTTGTTGCTGCTTCTGGAGCAGCTACGTTGATCATCGTCACCGTGTAAGGCTTGCAGAGATCGCAGAAGGACCTTTTGGGCTGTGTGGCGGAACTCCGAGGTGATAATACTTTATAGAGGAACTCTCGATCAGCTGGTCGTCAATCATTTCAATGGTGAAAAGTTATCTACGCCATGGTCCTACACAGGTTCAGCCAATTCTGCTCCGCAATGA
The DNA here is from genome assembly GCA_900068985.1 of Pterula multifida. Lineage (NCBI taxonomy): Eukaryota > Fungi > Basidiomycota > Agaricomycetes > Agaricales > Pterulaceae > Pterula > Pterula multifida. The sequence continues at coordinate 57,984 of CEMT01387110.1, forward strand.
CCTCTTTTGACCCCAAAATTCATTTTATTAGGCGTTTGGCTTGATTTGCAGTTCCTCCTCGAACACTGTTTACGATGGTAAACGGGCTTATGTCCCAGCTCTTGAGGATGTTCTCGTTTGGGATGTCAAGAAAGGCCAACAAGTACCGTCTCAACTTCATTCTCCATTCTTCCAACTAACTAAAACTCATCTTTAAACAGCTTGCTATGTGGCATGAAACTGGGCATAGAGCCGAGGTTACTTGCATTGTCCAATCTCCCCAGCTAGAGACATTTGCTGTTGGGTACTCAGATGGCTCAATCAGGCTATGGGCTTCTTCAACCGGAACAGTATTGACAACTTTCAATGGCCATAAAAAATCCGTCACTTCTCTTGCCTTTGATCATGGCGAGACAAGACTAGCTTCTGGATCTCAAGACACAGACATTATTATATGGGATATCGTCGGCGAGGCTGGCTTGTTTCGGTGAGTCTCTCTACCAGAGGAATTTCCCTTCAATCGTCCTTACATGTAAGAATAGTCTTCGCGGTCACCGAGATCAAATCACATCCATGCAATTTCTGCGTGTTCAAAATGATAATCTTACTTTAACATCAACCCCTGCCGAATCCTCCCTCTTGCTAACGAGCTCCAAGGACAGCTTTCTTAAACTATGGGATTTGTCAATGCAGCACTGTGTGCAGACTGTTGTCGCCCATCGTTCTGAAATATCCTGCATGATTGTCGATCTGGATCAGAGACTAGTCCTTACTGGGAGCAGCGATGGGGAGGTTAAGGCATGGCATATAGATCATGAGTCCATTGCTCACGGACTGATGGAAGCAGAGTCTGGCCAGGTGTGTTGTATTCATCACCATTTCCAACGTGATTTTCTCATTTTTCGCCTAGGTATCCAAAATACTACACTTTAAATCGACTTTACCTATCTCCTCGACTCATCGCATCAATCAATTACTCTTCCATCCTTCTCAACCCTTGCTTGCCGTGCAATCGAGTGATAAATCAGTGGAAATATTCCGAATACGTACTAATGATGAAATCAAGAAGAAACAGGCGCGACGCAAGAAAAGAGAACACGACAAACGACAAGTAGCCGAGTCTACGACGGATGAAAAATATACCAAGGAGGAAAAAGACGAAGTAGATCAGAATGAGGTGCAGCTTCACGATCTTTTCACGCCGTATATGATTGCCAGGGGTGGTGGGAAAATCCGGTCCATTTGCTTCGCAGGGGTTCATGGCGGGCAAAAAAATGTTCAGGTTGGTATCTTCTTTGTTGTCTCAACCAACAGCTAGCATATCTGTATTAGCTTCTGTTAGCTCTATCGACCAACTCCTTGGAGGTCTATGGTATTCCCCTTCCTGTGAAAGGCTCAGAAGGGCCACTCGAATCTAGTCGTCTTTATTCCGTAGAACTTTTGGGACACAGAGCGGATGTTCGTACGTTGTGTCTAAGCTCCGATGATCTTCTTCTTGCATCAGCCTCGAATGGTTTGTCATTGTCTTGATACGCTGCTTCATGCTGATCCTATTCTGAAACAGGTCATGTCAAGATATGGAACGTCAAAACCACTGGCTGTATCCGTACAATGGAATGTGGCTACGCTATTTGTAGTACTTTTCTCCCTGGAGATCGTCATGTTTGCACAATCTTTATAAGTCATGGCAGCTGAGCTGATTACTGGCTATTGTAGATTGCTGTTGGAACTAAGAGTGGGGATATCATGATCTACGATCTGGCCTCTTCATCCCTGGTCGAGAATTGCAAGGCGCACTCCGGAACTGTCTGGTCTCTGTGTGTAGAACCAAATGGCAGCACACTAGTCAGTGGAAGCGCAGATAAGGATGTCAAATTCTGGGGGATTCAAGAGAAAGAAATCTATGAGGGAGTGCGTTTGTCTATTTCATCATGAGGATTGCAATCTAATTATACAATCTTAGACTGACTCGAAGCAGCTTACCCTGGTGCATACGAAAACACTCAAAATGACAGATGATATCTTGGCTGTACGATACAGCCCGAACGGGAGACTTTTGGCCGTAGCCCTTCTAGATTCCACCGTGAAAGTTTTTTACCAAGATACGCTCAAATTTTTTATTTCTTTATATGGACATAAGGTCGGTACCCGCTACCCCTACCAGAATGCATCTCATCCGATTTTATAGCTCCCTGTGTTGTCCATGGATATATCGAGCGACTCAAAGTTGATAGTCACCTGCTCTGCTGACAAGAACGTCAAGATATGGGGGCTAGATTTTGGAGATTGCCACAAGTCAATCTTTGCTCATGAGGAAAGCATCATGCAGGTAGCATTTGAGAAAGAATCTCATTACTTCTGGACAGCGAGCAAGGATAGGACACTCAAGTATTGGGACGGGGACAAGGTGCACCCATTTATGGCTGTGAGCTGGCTCTCTTCACAGTGATCTTTACTCTTTTTCTATTTAGTTTGAGAATATCCAAAAGCTGGAAGGTCACCACAGTGAGATATTAGCTCTGGCTGTCAGTCACCGTGGAGAATTTGTAGTGACAGGCTCACACGACAAGTCCATTCGTATTTGGGAGAAATTGGATGAGCCGGTAAGGATATTACACGTCTATAAATAAAGGTTATTCTCATTAGTCTGGTCCAGCTCTTCCTTGAGGAACAGCGAGAACAGGAGCTCGAGGCACTGTACGAGGCTGATACGGCCAATACTTTTAACAAAGAAGACAATAACATCGAGGATAGAGCAGAAGCTATTAGCGTCATGAAAACAACTACAGAAACGCTAATGGCAGGGGAAAAAATTGAAGAGGCCATAGATATTGCTGATACAGAGCGCTCTGTGATCCAGGAATACCAGGAGTCCCTCAGTCGATTGTCCACCTCAGACCACATCAAGCTGCAACCCCCGCCTAGGAACCCAACTCTCGCTGCTTATGATTTAACACCCGAGGCTTACGTGTTGGGTGTTATTGAGAGGATACCAAACACTGCGTTACATGATGCTTTGCTGGTTTTGCCGTTTACAAAAGTATTGTCTTTGATGGAGTATCTCAACATATGGGCTCAGAAGGTCATTTATGCTCCTCTCGCGATCTCATCTGATTCATTGCCTGACCGAAATTATACAGGAGTGGAACCTTATCTTGGTCTCGAGGATTCTATTCTTTATGCTCCGTACCCACCACCACCAAATTGTTGCCAACAGAATCATGCGAACCCCATTACTTTCACTCAGAAAACATCTACGGACTGCTCTCCATCATCAGAAAAATAGAATCAGCTACAATCTTGCAGCTCTCCAATTCATCAAGCGGCAGAACGATGCCGAACGTCTGGCTCAGTTCTATGAGGAGGAACCGGATGAAGAGGAAGTGCGTGCTCGCATCATGGAGGGAAAGAAAAGGAAGAGGATAGAATTGAGCTCGTAATATGAGCGATCTGCAGGGTACAGTAGTTGTCAGACCATGAACCTCAATGAAATGTGGATCACCACTGTATTTTGGATCATGTTCTTGTCACTAAAAATCTGTAATGCAAATCTAGGTTTTGGAGTACATGCAAGAGTAAGTGGTTGCAGAGAACGATAAAGAATTGCTAGCGATACATGTGGGAATAGTTCTACAAATTATATAAAAAAGTAGCAAGAAGACTTGGAGCGATCAATGGATCTATACTTTGGGTCCCCAGAGATCCTCAAACCTACCGAAATAAAATAATTTAAGAAATGCGTACACTGAGAAACTAGACGTACTAACCATCCAGTTGGCTCGGTTGCTGGGCGAAATTGTGCAGTCAAAATACCTTGATCGAAGTCGGCGAGTGCACCGAACGCTGCACGAGTGAGATCGATATGCTTTGAACCTTTCTTACACCCAGCACAGGTATCAATGACTCTAACAAAAATGCATTTCTTGGGACCATTGCATACTGATGGGAGAGGTGGTCAGTTTGCCCAAATAAGATTTAATAGCGCACCTACATTCTAAGAACTTGAAACATTTGGGGCGAGTGGACCAGCCTTCCATAGTCACAGCACAGGCAAAAGATTTGTCCTTCCCATGCATAATTAACTGCATGTATGCGTAATTCGCGTGATGATGCTTACTGTTGGTGCCCATTTTGTGTTGGGCCAGCAGCTTGGGTGCTTCAGATCCTCTCCAGTGTACCTGTGTCAAGTGTGTGAGAGAACATAGAACAGAGATGGGAAATGAATTTTACCAAGTGATAGTCGCGTCTTGCTTGCTTCCTATTCCTTTGAGCCCTTTCCACGCCTTGTCCGCGACACCCTTGATAGAACTGACGACGTTTCGCTTGATCGCAGAGCTTCCTGTCGTAATTTCTTTTGCACCGTATTTTTTGAATATTCTCTGATCGGAGTACTTGTAACTGAGATCTGTAAGACTAACATTTTGCCACCCATTACTAGCGTCGAAGGTATAGAAATCTCCTAGAGAATGTGAGGTGGTGTATTTGCTTCTAGCTATTGCCTGAGGTGTGTTATGAATAGCGAGTGAGAAATGTAGGAAAGTGAGAGCAAGGAGGTGACACATTAAAGAGAGAGAAAGCATACTGTACGATGATGATTACAAGAAGCAAGATGCTGGCTTAAAGCGGTCACGTGCGATCAAACCTTGAATATTATCACGTGACCGTGTAGAGTAAGTTCAAATACGGAAACGGAACTGATCCGCTTTGTTGACCAATCATTAATCATTAGCCAGCTCGATAATCGCAGTTTCATATTGTGATACATATATTTATTTGAAGGCGGTTTGCTTACAAGTTAGCCGCCAACCAGCTCAAGCCTTTCGTTTTGCGATAATTATTCAGGAAACATCAAATGCCGACTGAACCTAGCGGTCGTCGCTCATTTCGCAAGATGACCTCTGAAGAGGAGGCAGAAATACGTCGTTCACGTGGAGAAATATCTTGTGCAGAATGTAGAAGGTGTGTCATTCAATTACTGTCCTTGGATCTATTGAAATTTTCGTTTCCCTCAGACTCAAGCTCAAGTGCGACAAGAAGCTACCATGTAGTTCTTGTGTTCGTCGAGGTGAGATCTCAGACTTCAACCCAGTCACGGACAAATCGTACTGTTTGCTGACTCGACCTCCTCTTATCCTTTAAGGTTGTCCTAGCATATGCCCCAATGGTACCTGATTGCAGCTGCTTCCCATCACCACTCCTCAGTGACTTCATACACTAGGTACACTGACCACCGGCCATGGCACAAGATATATTCTAGCAGACACTGCGCAACTTCATCAGAAGATAGCAGAAATGGGGCAGCGCATTCGTCAACTAGAAGATGCGCTCGCGCTTCTCCAGTCTACAATCTCGAAAGAGGAACACCCACTTCTCTCTGGAAAACAGCTTTTGATTAAATTTGGACCTGAAGTTCAGGACATACATCATCGGACGGAGCCTGCAGCAGAGCAGAAACCAGACATCACTGCGAACTCTCTGAATGCTTTAGGGACACTCACAATTGACGATTGTGGACATGCCAAGTATTTCGGCACATCTGCTGGAACCGAAGCTTTATTATTTGTGGGTCTTGTGCTTTATGTCCTCGAATCACGAGTAAAATGACCGTGGTATAGGCGGGCTTAGATGACGGCACCAGCACCAGTACAGATATCCAAGAAAACTTGTCCAAAGTCGAGATCTTGCAACTTTCCAATTCCTTCCCACTCAATATCAGTACATCTTTGGATAACGATACAACGCTCGCTGCGCTCTATGATGCTTTACCACCACAACCCAGGGCCTGGACGCTTTGTGAAACATATTGGCAGCATGCGTCGTGTTTATTTAGGCCTGTCCAACGAGATGAGCTTATAAACGAGATACTGATACCGGTTTATAAGCTCGCAAAAGAGGAGCAAGGCTGTTTCAAGACTGATATTGTTTCAGCTCATAAGCTTGCAATCTTGTTTTTTGCCTTTGCTGTAGGTTCTCTCCTTGACCTTACACTCGAGCCATACAGTCCAGAAGCAGGTATCGTAATATCATTCTGTTAGAGACTGACATCCTTATTTGTGACCAACTTAGAGACCTTCTTTCACTGTGGAAAATACGCACTATCTCTGAGGTCCATTTTCGATTCCCCCGAATTAGCCACAGTTCAGGCTATCTCCATGCTTGGTTTTTATCACACTATGGGCGGTGTGGCCTACTCGGTGGACACAGCATGGGCATGGTTTTCTCTAGCACACAAACTATCTCAAAGTGTATGTTATCTTATCTAGCTACTGCCAGCTCCGAGGCTTATCGGATTTACAGATGGGACTTCGTTAGTTCCTTTTTACTCTCGCCATACACCACATCTCTGTTCTCATCTTGGTGCTATCCAGATCGTGACCCCGCACGGTGGAGTCTGGATCCAAAGACAGTTCAACGACGACGATTCCTATTCTGGGAGCTGCATGCTGTTGATGTTGGCTATGTGAGATCACGTTTACTTTCCTAAGGGCATCTGAATAACTCCTAGGCAGAGCTTCAGTATGGGGAGACCGCCTTCTATACGGTTCTCGTATGCGGATTGTGAGTTTCCAGTTGACGAAGAAGAATTTTTAGATGGTGCAGGTAATCGCCAAATAGGATGTGAGTGCCTTTGAGCGCCTTCCTGCCACGTGAATGACCTGGCTCTAAGACATGATCCCTAGTTTATACCTGGAAGAGGGAGTTTACTCGAGATATCTCTTCCCATATCATTGAAGAGTGCCTGAGTGCTCAGCCATCCACTTACCAAGCCATACTAGATTGGGATCGTAAAGCACGAGAGAAACACATGCCTCCTCACCTTAACAAAACCTTTGGACCCGATGAAGAAGTTACTATTCAAGAGTTTGTCAAGGCTGCAAACCCTCGGTGGTACAAGATACAAAGTAATGTCGACTATCGTAGTCATACACATAAATAACTGATTACACTCATCCAGGTGTTTTGTTCATCCATAAGTCTTATTTTACCCAGGCCATGCTCGACCATCCCGTCGAGCCTCTGCGAAGTCCCTATGCGCCCTCCTTCCTAGCTGCTTGCCGCTGCGCATCTCTAATCATTGAGATAATGGTCATAAATTTCAAAAGATTTCCCAATTATTGTTCTCGTCTCTGGAGCAATTGGAGTAAGTCTTCTATAGAATTCCGCTTCGCTCGAATTTACCATGACTTTCCCTTAGCCCACCTTTTTACTGCATCAGTTAGTTGTCTCAGTTGTCAATCTACGAACGCTGATTTATTTTTAGACCATCATGTCCATGCTAATTTCTCGATTTCCGTATGTCTTATTCATCACTACCCATCCATTTGGATACCTGACCTCCGGCTAGCTCCTCAAGTATGGCACCCAAAGCAGTCTCCGAGCTTGGGCTTGCCCTCGATCTGTTTAAGGCTCATGCAAACAGCTGTTCGCGTGCACGCAATGGACTAGTCAGTTACTCTTCAGCATCATTTGCTATGAGACACCCACGACCATCATCTCTAGGTATTGTTAACTCGCATGAAGGATAAAGCCTTAGAATCGTACTCAAAATACAGCACGGGGAGTCCGCTTAAACCATTTTCAGTCGAGAATGATGAATTAGCGATCTTTGGAGGACAAACGAGGGTCCTCGTCAGCAAAAGATTAAACCAGAGGGGTAGACGACGAACCTTCACTTCCACAGGCGATTCCAACGCAGATTCTGATACTGCATCTACTCCTCCGGAACAAGAGCTGCTGTCACGTTCGCATTCAGAAAGTCTCAGTGCCGATTTTACCACTCAATCACAGCTCAACCAGCTGGCACCTCTAAGAAATCCGCTTGTTGATATCTCTCATGACTACTTTGGGGAATTCCCACAGGAGGCTCAAATACCTGATTGGGCATCCAACTTGGGACCATACGACAATTCTCTGCAAACATCCAACTTGCATCATATTCCACCAATTCCTGGTTCTGTTGGTTCGGAACTCCTGGGAGGCGCACCCACCGAAGCTGCACAGGTAGGAATGGCGATGATGAGCGAAACCGGGTTACAGAACGAGCAGTGGATGGAATTCATGCGACAGACAGGTATTTTAGGTGATTTTAGATAGGATGGTTATGGATTTTCCTCGTGCTACCTTTTACTCGAGTGCATACACAGTGATACACAGGCAGACGGATCAGGGTATCGAACCAAAATGGAGGTTTAAGGCGCTTTTTGAGCGCTAATGTCCCGATAACCAGGATGAGTCACTATTCAGATTCAATGGGTGGTATGACCAAACCGGTACGTGTACACGGATAGGATATATAAATACTACTAGGTAGTCCATTGTTAATAGTCCCAAGCACCTGCTTCTTTACCCAATGAGTGAGAAAAAGACCAGACTGGATACGCAGCTGATTCATGGCGACGAAAATCTTCGAGGTAATGGGGCCGAAGTGTCGCCTTCCATCTCAGTCACAACTAGTAAGCCTCCACGTTCTTTTCTAGCTTGGAACGAGCCTTACAGTAACTCACCATTCAACAGCCTACAAATACAGTCCTGAGTCAGACTCATTGATTACAAGTGATCTTGACCTACAGGACCCAAGCAATCATGTTTATTCTCGATACACGCAGCAGGTCAGCACCAGAGCAGAGCGCATTCTCAGCCAGTTGAACGTGATTTCCTCAGTTTCTATTCCTTGTTATCTTTCATGGACTGAAGAGATCTTATAGCATGGTTTCGCGCTCACTTACTCTTCTGGCTTGTCTGCTTCGTATGCCGTGCGTCATTCTTGCTCAAAGATGTATCATATGTATCAGAGGACTGATGTTCCCCGGGTTGTTAAGGCACTTGTGCACCTTGCACCTAAACGTGTCGCCCTAGCTGGTGGCTATTTTGGTTTCCATCGAACTCTTGAGGTTTACCGCAAAAGCAAGGGATCAACACTGGAGCTCATTGACCTAGACGACCAGTTTAAACCAGGTGATCTATGTTGGCTTGAGACCCCTGTAAATCCCACGGGACAATCAAGGTTATTCTAGTCTTGATGTATGTATTAGCAAAGGCTAATCCGTCTGTTGGTTGGCAGGGATATTCAACATTATGCTAACAAGGTATTATGCCGTTCAGTGCTTGGACTCGAAGCAATCTGCTTACCTTAGTCTTACAGATCCATGCTGTGGGCGGCAAAATTTTGGTTGATAGTACTTTTGGACCGCCGCCATTGCAGTATCCGTTTAAATGGGGTGCTGACATTGTTATGCACAGCGGTATGGATTTGCTACCATTATTTTTCATTCTCTACTAATTGAGGAGTCCAGGTACTAAATATTTTGGAGGCCATTCCGATCTCCTATGTGGAGTCCTTGTCGTCAAGACTAAAGCAGAATGGTCCCAGGTATTCTCACCTCTTCTTGTTCATGCAACATCGACGTTACTATATTTTTGATTTTCCAGTTACAAGATAATCGTACATACATGGGTGAGGGCAACCACCCTTTCACAGTCAATGAACCATCCTGAGAGTGCTATAGGTAATCCAATGGGCTCCCTTGAGGCGTGGCTCTTGCTGAGGTCTCTGAGAACTCTACACCTAAGGGTTACTCGTCAATCTCAGACTGCTACAGCTGTGGCTCAGTGGCTTCATCGAGCAGCGAATACTTCTGTCGGACAGACTTACGATGGCATTCCAGGAGGTATCGTTGAACGGGTGTTCCATTCTTGTCTCCAGTCGGCCACAGAACAATTTGATCCAAAGAGGCAGATGGAAGGAGGATGGAACGCAACGTTTGCTATTATGGTGAATGCCCGCCAAATATCATTTCCTCTTGACTTGGTCGCTAAGTGACTCGGCATTGCTCCAGTTAACCATACCTGAACATGCTAAGGCATTACCACATCATTTGCACTATTTTATGGTAAGTTTCAATTCGAGTTTATTGAATGTCCCTTTGTTTCATCTCATTTTTAGGCCGCTACGAGTCTCGGTAGTGTGGAATCACTAATTGAGTACCGGTATCGCATCGATCCTACCGCGGATCCAAGGCTTCTCAGGTTGAGCATAGGATTAGAGGATCCCGAGGTTTGATGTGAAGCTTATCATCAGTATGCATGTGTTCACTCTATTCTAGGATTTGAAGAGCGACTTGCGAGAAGCATTGCAGACTATCAGTTCCAAGGTAAGAGAGGTTACATGTAAATAATTTTACGATCTGTTTATGTCAACCTTACAGGTAGCGGCAAAACTGTGATTCTGTTTGTAAAATATGTAGTGAAAGATGGGTCCTTAGTTTGCTGTAATATCGAAATTCTTGCCGATGAGGAATGTTTTGTTACCTGTCGCGGAGTCTGAAAGCGCGCTTGAACTGGCTCTGCGCCACAGTTTTTTTATCTCGCTTCTTTATTTCTATCATCCCACACCATTTGGTTATCACAGACAATGAAGCGTTTGTATATTGGAGGTACGGTGATCTTTAACGCGGTGCCATCAGTGTCAACACCAATCCATTCTGATGTGATTCTCAAGGCTTGCCACCGCGTATCAGTATTAAAAAAGAGATCCTAGAGGTATCTCTAGTATCAGATAATTACCAGGTTCTTATGTGCTGAATGTTCACGAAAGCAATCCTTGAAATTTGGCAAGGTGGTCGAGCTCAAGCTCTTGCATGGCAGGTGTCTTTAGACGATGTGATGTCAAGTTCTCTGATGTTCTAGCCAGGCTTTGGCTTCGTGGAATACGAGACGGTGGAGGTAGGTACCTTGCTCACGAAGTTATGTCCTGTTGTTAATTCCGACGCTAGGAAGCCACTGTGAGTGATCGCTCGGACTATACAGTAACACTCATTCTGACCGTGCTATGTATTTGTAGCATGCTTTTAAAGAATTTTCGACCCGGACAACTCTCGGTCACAGTGCGCTTGTTAGGTTGAACTGGATTGGCCTCTATTGTCACTGATTACCTCTCCAAGGGCTAGTGTTGGAATACGCTCGTCCACTTAGGAAAGATTTGCCCTGGCCAGATCATCAATGTCCTCCAGCGTCCATCTATAATTCTAATAGGTTTGCTTCTCTAACACAGTTGACCCCCCTCGTTGATCGGCTTGTATAGGAGTTTACCGGCGCCTCCAAGGATATACCGTTGGCCCGTGCTCATCACAAATTTACCAAGGAATCTTTGTTGGCAAGTACGACTCGGTTCATTTGATGAAAAACCTGAACACTGACCAAAGTTCCTGGCAGGAATTGAAAGACTTCTCTCGCTCAGCTGGGGGACTATGTGCCTTCTGCGATATTGATAAAACCAATCGAGGTCGCGGGTATGATCGTACTTCATCCTTGGTAGATTAAGCCATACCGAGTCAATGAATTCCACAGGTTCATTGAGTATGTGTCCAGGCATGATGCAGAGACCGCAGTCAGAAAGCTTGATGGAACAAGACTAGGTGGAAAAACTGTTTACCTGTCCTTCCCTGAGGTTAGTCTTAACTGATACAAGCGCCTGATCACCGAGTGTCAGGGCCCACTTACTTCGGTTGCATGGTAGGAATACTCTCCTTTGATCCGAAGCCCAGCTTCGAATGCTTTAGGCTCGAGTCGATACCGTGCTCACCTTCATGGTGCCCCAAAATCCAGGCAAAGGACTCGCTCCGCATCTCCTCATAGGCGCAGCCAAGGTCTGCACCGAAAGCGGGATTTTCCTTCCTTTTCCTCTCTGTCACGATCCGGAAATTCCCCGGTTTACTCGCCCAGGTTTCGCAGGGCAATTCCTCCCATTACAGAGATACGGGCACATCCTGATGTGGATGAAAAGTTAGAGAGTCATTACGCATCATTTGATTTTGGCAGATACATGCAATCACGCCACGAAAGTCAAATACAACGAGAGAAGGAGGAGCGGGATGCTTACTACAAGCAGAGTTTCGGGGGATTTCCCGCCTTTTGACGTGTGCACCCCTTGGACATCCCCAACTTGTCGTTCTTACCATGTTAATGCATAGACAGAAAATTCAATCGGATATAAGCCCTCCTTGAATTCACATAACAACCCTAATTTTGTCATCATAGTACAAACGACCTTGGCAATCTCTTTCTGCATTGGCATTGTACAGCTACAATCAATAGAGCTTGCGTTTCTCATTGAAGAAATTCATAAACGCGACCTTATCTTCCCAACCTATTCCAATCCGTTTGACTTTCGCTAATTGAGATACCAGCGATGCGCAGCATTCAACAAACTGATCTTCATCAGTTACACCAGGTGCTATTTCACTGGCTGTGAACAAGGGGGAGCTGGGGGATTCCGACGTTGGAAGCAGCCTGACTGAAAGCGTACCAGGTACGAAAGATGTACAGATGCGAAAGAGATGAGAGATGGGGTTTAGGAATGGTGAGGGCATCGAGTGCGTGAGTGTGGGGCTAATGTGTGTCGGGGAATCGTACCTGTTGCTCGTTTGTCAGTCGGAAGCCCAAAACAGCAAGCAGCGCGCGTAGAGAATGCGTTTGCCTACCGGAAGCACATCACAAAAACCCGACACAATTTAACTGGAACAACTTGGTTGGGCAGTATGTTGGCAAACCGAATGATTCCTCCTGTGAAATCAGTTAGCACGCAGTTCAAATGAATTTTTGGTAATAAACAAAATCAAAGCAGATGGGCTAGACATGATGCATTGGAAATCTAAACGTACTATTATTAGAAGAAGTGCATTCTGGAAATACCACGATTGGGCGATTTGCAGCCTTGCGAATGTCTTGGAGACTTCGTGGTGCCAGCCCGGAAGATGGGAAAGGCGGCGCTTTTCCTGTCATTCGTATGATAGTGAGTAACGAGGCTTCATAAAATCCAGAGATTGGTATTCTCATGGCAAGCTGCCTGTTCTTGGAGGATGAGCTAGCTGGCCCGGTTGCGATGCGTCGTGCAGGTGATACTTTCGCAGATGAGGAAGGAGTTGATCCGGTGGGGATGATCTTGGCGACGGGTAAAACGAAAATTGGGTTAAACCTGTTAAACGGGCATTTATTCAAACCAAGGACCAGCGAGATGATGTCAGTTTACCGAAAAGCCAGATAGAGTATATCTATCCAAGAAACCCAATTAGACACAATGATATCTCCTGCTTGGGGGTTCCAAGGATCGTTCGTATTGACACCACGCCTGGGACCATACTTGACGAAAAATTTCCAGCGAGTCAAAAAAAGTGCTTACCCACGCTTTCTAGGAACTTGCTCTACAGAAATCCAAAATAACCCAACAATAGCTAGTATAAGACGCGCAATGACAGCAGTCAAAAGCCATGTGATTACCCTGTGAAGTGGGCGAAGCGGGATCTGAAATCGAAAAACGGAGTTGCAGAAACATAGTCGACATGTTGTAGTTTGGGACTTCACTGACAAAGACCAGACACGCGATCCTCACAAGAATGATATAAAGTAGCAAAAGAAACATAACCGCGGCTGTTCTTATGATAGCAAGCAAGTAGCCAGCAGGAGCGAAGAGCTTCTCGAGAGAATTGGGGCCAGAAGTGTGCGAGGGAGTTAGGAACGGCTAGAGAATAAATGTTGAGCAAAGGTATGTAAATTTAATGGCTTCTTTAATACTGTAGACTGACTTGTATACCGGTTCCTGGGTCCTTCAGCCCATTGAGTTAATGCTGGTATGTAGTGCAAGGTAACAGAGGCTTACACGAAACGCGGAGAATTTCTCCATTGTACTATAATCTTGTAGATAGCAAAAGTCACGTGTATGCTGATCTTGTGCGTCCAAGGCCTTAGTGACGTAACGACACCTCCAGCTTGTACAGTATCTGATTCTGAGTTATTTGGACCTCAAGCTTATACTTTTACCATGACTGCCGAGTCGACCAGCTCAGGAGGAATTATTAGTACAACTAGGAAGTATGCAACCTCAGCTGCACGAAGATATAAGGCCCTGCATACTTATGGAAAGGCAAGGTTTCCCGCATTAGCTACTACCGGGACTTAGTCTCAATGTATTTCACCAGCTCTTCATCTGGGGCTTGCTCTGTTTCTACATTGCAATCGGAATTACAATCTACATCATAACGCCTCAGAAGATTGCTCAGTCTCTTTATGACTCGGTACACCACCTTAGTTTGAAACCATATGGCTGGCTAGTACTTAGTATCGCCATTGGTACGTATCTAGTCTACATCGAGTTTTTGCTCATACCTTAAGCTTCATATCCCAGTCGCTGTCTCGGTCCCACCGCTATTTGGCCACACCACACTTGTGACGTTGTGTGGATTTGCGTATGGCATGAAAGGATTCTGGATTGCTGCCGCTGCGTCTCAGGTTGGCTCTGTGGTCGTTTTTGTCACCCTCCGATATCTTTTCCGTCGACATCTTAGTCAGTGGTCTCAGAATGAGAAATGGGCTGCATTCGAATCGGTCATAGTGTGTTCCACTCTCATGTTCATGGTCAAATTACACTAAACAAATTCAACAGCTGGCTAAGGGCTTACCCCTCATTATTCTTATTCGTGCCTCTCCTCTCCCCCCTTGGGTTTACTCCAATACATTGTTTGCATCTGTAGAAGTTGTACCCCTCTGGAAATTTGTGGTTGCGACCTGCTTCGTGTTTCCTAAGCTATGCCTACATGTGTTCATCGGGTCCAGGATAGCCGTTCTGTCAGACGGAGAACAACGAAAAGAAATGGATGCACGGACTAAGGCCATCAATGGTGCTCTTGTGGCTGGAGGTATGATTATCACCATCTGTGCAAGCTGGTCAGTCCTTCTTGGAGTGTCATAGGACATCTACTGACAAGGGGGTAGGCTGGTGTATATCTTAGTGAAAAATCACATACGCAAACTGAAAGAGCTACCTCAAGATGTAGATGAGCTTGCGACCGAGTATGTGGAAGGTTTCAACCCTCTCGACGGCGAGAACGCACCACTGCTTGGATCAAGACAAGAATAGACTTTACTTAGAAACATTTCTATCCCAGCAGCGAGACTTGGAGCTATACAGTATTAAAATAACTTCATTTGTTCATAAGCAAACTACGTTTCTCTTATACATGGTTCATATACTTTGAAAAGTTAATGCCATCCAACGTATGAGGTCGGGATAGCAACAGCCAGCGTATCTAATGTGCACTTCTAGTAGAAATGTAAGAACAAAAGCGAGAAACTAGCTCCTAGGAGGAATATCAAGATGAATAAACGACTGTCCTTTGCCCGACGTTGAGCTTCCCGAAGCTGAACATTTCCTTTCTCTACTGTTGAAGTAGTAGCAATGGCATCTTCATATAATTGGTCTGTCAGTTCAGTTTGCTGCGTCAGGTGGTTGACCAATTCCATCTGCAGTGCACTGATATCCATGAGACGGGCTTCAGCCTGCTGAACAGACTCTAACGTATCCTGAACTGAAGCAAGAATATTGGCGTTCTCAGTTTCAAACTGTAGTATCTGAGAGGAAGAGAGCTCTAAATCGTCGTCTTCATCGTCTGATAATGGTGGAACATCATTTGGGGGGGTTGATACCGAGCGTCGATGGATCTCATTAGGCGATGGTGCCCCAATGGTGGCAGCAATAAGACTGGATGATGCTTCTCCGAGCCAGCTTCCGGCTTCAGGTGGAACTAGTCCTTGGCTTGACTTTGACTGGGCCGGACTGGTTATTAAGTTGGCAGCCTCCCAAGTGGCACTTGAGCCCAACGTTCGTGTTCGTTCTATCTGACGTTTGATACGCTCCTCCTGCAACTCCTTCTGGGTTTGACTAGCTTCTGCTAGCCTACGGTTGAGGTACCATGTGATGCCCGAGTGATGAGCAGCTCTAAAGTCGGCAGGCAGAGTAGCTGAATCGTGTGTAAGTCGGTAAGGTAGAAATCGAGTGATGAGGTTTGGTTTGCCGGCCACAATCTCGGCACGTCCTGTAACAGCAAATTAACATGCTGCTCTCAGGATACTGCCGGAGGATAATATCTTACTCTTTTCTAGTGCTTCCATTTCCTTTACGCGGTCAGCACATCGTGACAATACTACGCGGGCTTGTAAGTCAATTTGGTCTCGTTCATCGTTCGTAAGATATCGTATGCCAGATAAATTGTTGTCACTCCCTGTGAGATCCAAGTTCCTCGACGTTTGTCGACCGAGGGAACTAACTCTTGAATCCATATTGAGGTAAGGCTTTCGTATGCTTGCCAGCATTTGTGTCAGCGTGTGAATATGATTAAGCTAGAAAAAGCACAATGAGTGCCGACGTGTCGAGCTTGCAGAGGAATAGCTCGCACTATAAGATAGGCCTCCTTGATGTATTCCTTGCTCAGAGTGTCTTGGCTTCTAAGCGAGTCAGTGTCACCCCGAGAATCTGAGTCGATTTTTCTGCGCTTTGATTCCAAGTTAACAGTATATTTATCTTTTATAACTTCTTGTAGCTCTAATGTTCTGTTGACAAAAGCCATGGGTATATGAAGAGGCGATAAACTTGAAGGATGTAGTGGAATGGGACGTGTATAATATTTTCACGTGAATCATCAGACACAAGTCTCACGCGTTCCTTCTGGGCTTCTACCTTCAACTTAAGTTTATGCATTAGCACTTTTCTGCTCAGGCTCAAGCCGCTCAACTCAGTATCAGTAATAAGTGCTAACATGCACTATCACGCCAAAATTCGAATCTCTGGGACCTCAACTTCAAATTTCCGTGGGATTTGCACTAAAACACCACTACAGCAGGCATCACGACTTAAATCGAACCCGGCAGCCACAATCCCTTCTACAAGGGCTTCAGAAATCCAGGTTAGGCTGACTGAAGATAAACAAGAGGGTCCTTCTCGGCACACCCAGCGTCCGTATAGCTTCGTTAGTTTCTCCTTCGTTTCATTGAGTCGGTCAAACAGGAGCTAAGAAAAATGCTGTTGGTGTGCAACTTCTGACCCCATCCTTGCATCGTCAAGTATTTGAGAACACTCGCTTCCCTACACCTTCAACACAAGTCACAAATATTGCTATGGCGCATTTGCGCTCGCACAAACTCTTTCCTGACCAAGCCTCTGTACTTCCAGAGATTTCTTTTACGCTTCCATCCCTCCAAGGCTCGGATCTCATGGAGCATTTTCATAACATCGGGACAGAGACTGCAGAACCATATCTTTCCTTCGCTCGCGAATTCTCCTCTCATGCCACAGCTAATTTCTCGCCCATCCCCACCTCAGGGGACTGGGAGATGCAAAGAAGCGGCTGGACGAAGTACGTCTACCTGCCGGATGGCTCCTCATACAATGAAGCTGTACCATACCCCATGGATTCTGCTACCGGAAGGCCAGAGCAAATGCTCACATTTGACGTAGAAACGTTACCAAACCATCACCCCTACCCTATTATCGCTTGTGCTTTATCTGCTACAGGATGGTATGCCTGGATTTCTCCTTGGCTACTCGGCGAAACCAACGATCCTCGACATCTTGTTCCACTTGGTCCGAAGGACGGAGACTCGCATCGGATTGTAGTTGGTCACAATGTCTCGTATGATCGTGCTCGAATCAAGGGTGAATATTCTCTTCAAGGTACGAACACAAGATTTTTGGACACTATGGCTCTGCATGTGGCGGTCAAAGGTATCAGCTCCCATCAGCGTCCGCAATGGATGAAGTATCGGAAGTCTAAAGAGAAGGAACGCATGCAACAGGAAGAAGCCATCGTGGTAATTCAGGAATTGCTGTCTAAGGTTCGGGAAAGGCTGCAGACCGAGAAAGATCCTATTACTCTGAAGGAGCTCTCAGCTGCTGAACGGGCCATGCAAGAAACTCTCGTCAGAGAGTGCGATCAACTAGAGGCTTCGTCCGAGTCGGGAGATAGGGAGGTTGCTAGCCAAGAAGATAATGATATCGAACAGAAGCGATGGGAGGACGCCACCTGCGCCAACTCACTCCTCGATGTTTATTCCTTTTATTATCCAGATGCGGAGCCACTAAACAAAGATACTCGCGATGACTTACTCTCACTCACGCGTGAGAGCATACAAAGCTCCTTAGGCGTCTACCTTGATTATTGTGCAATGGATGTATGGGCTACTCATCTAGTTTTTACCAAGGCTCTGCCTGCCTTCCTTGATGCATGTCCTCATCCGGTCTCTTTTGCGGGTATTCTTACGATGGGAAGCTCGATTCTCACCGTGGATCAAAGCTGGGAGGATTATATCAATCGAGCAGAAGGTGTTTATAACGACATGAAGCAGGGCGTTCGCAACAAATTAAAAGGGCTGGCAGAAAGTGCGCGTGATTTGGCTGTCACGAAACATTCAGAAAATGTTGAGCAAGATGTGTCGAGATGGCGAGATGACCCGTGGCTCTCCCAATTAGATTGGACCATGAAGCCAGTAGGAAAGACCAGAGGTATCATTACCGAAGCGCACGATTTTTCAGCCGTGGAAAAGACAGTTCCAAAGTGGTTCTTGGATTTCGACTCCGATCCTTTTGGGAGAACCTCAATGAACAGAGTTGTTCCTGCCCTTCTACGGCTTTCCTATGATTCCCACGATCTTCGTTTCTCGCCGTCTGAGGGATGGCATTACTACTTGTCTGATGGTTCCATCAGTCGGCCTGGCGGTGGCAACAAAGTGCACACTATCATGAGCAAGAAATACCTGCGGGTATGGGCCAAGGCAGGAAAACTGGGCTCTGTTGATCTGCAACTGTCCATCGATCTTGCTGAAGGTGTCTTGGATGCAGATCACGAGAAGCGTCTAAGGGAGCTTGCTAACAATGTTCGAACAGCCGGTCAAGTAGAAACCCCTCACTCCATGTCCCTGGATTGGACCCTCAAATCACTGGACAAGTATGGTAATCCTATCTCAAAATCTTCAAAACAGAAAGCAAAACCTTCTGTTTTTTGGCCCCAATGGTATTGGGACCTTACAAAGCCAAAGAAGGACGCTCCGCCTGGCACGCTCGATATCACTGTTCGTAATCGAGTAGCCCCTATCTTACTCCGACTAAGCTGGTTTGGTTATCCACTTGTGCATTCCCGAGAACACGGCTGGATCTTCCAAGTCCCTCTTCGACCCAATGCTGCTTCTGGGGGAGAAGCTATTCCCCATCAAAATCCTGGTGTCGACCTGAGTAGCCTCAAGCCGTTGTCATTCTATGATCCCGCAGACGAAGTGTTGGCAGATGCTGTACTCAAAGGTGGCTACAGATTCTACAAGCTTCCTCATAAGGACGGCGAATCAGCCAACGTTGGCAGTCCTTTGAGCAAGGCATTTATGAAGTATGCGGATAACGGTACCTTGGGTAGCGAAAGTGGTGGCGCAAAGGAAGCTCTGGACATGAACGCCAAATGCAGCTATTGGATCAGTGCGCGTGATCGAATAATGAACCAGATGGTGGTTTGGGAAGATAAGTCTTCCGGAAGGGACCTTGGCTTCCCAACACAAGACACAGAAGGTGGAAAGCGGGGTATTATCCTTCCACAAGTGATCACTATGGGGACAGTGACACGCCGAGCTATCGAGAAGACCTGGCTGACAGCGAGCAATGCCAAAGACAACCGAGTCGGCTCGGAACTCAAAGCCATGATTCGTGCTCCATTTGGGTATTCTATCGTTGGAGCGGACGTTGACTCCGAGGAGCTTTGGATCTCAAGTTGCATGGGTGATGCGCAATTTGGTATCCATGGTGCTACTGCTATTGGATGGATGACCCTCGAAGGAACTAAATCAACTGGAACTGATCTTCATTCCAAAACTGCGAGCATTTTAGGGATATCTAGAGACCAGGCCAAAGTTTTTAATTACTCCCGAATCTATGGCGCTGGAGTGAAACATGCTGTATTATTGCTCATGCAAGATAACCCCTCGATGCAGCCTGACGAGGCAAAACGACTTGCGGACACACTATATACGTCTACAAAGGGCCACAACACGCATCGTATGGATATTTTTGACAGAAAGTTCTGGTTTGGGGGCACGGAAAGCTTCCTGTTCAACAAGCTAGAAGAGATAGCCACGAGCGACAGGCCCCAAACACCGGCCCTTGATTGCGGTATCACCACTGCTCTGACCAAAGAGTATTTGCCTGCTGAATTTGGCTCCGACTACTTACCCTCCAGGATTAACTGGGCCGTCCAATCATCTGGTGTCGATTATCTGCATCTACTCATCGTTTCTATGCAACACCTTATAGTTAAATATGAGATTAAAGCTCGGTATCTCATCTCTGTTCACGATGAACTAAGATACTTGGTTCGGGAAGACGATCAGTATCGTGCTGCCCTAGCTTTACAGATCGCGAATCTTTGGACACGGTGCGTGTTTGCGATGAAACTTGGGATGGATGATCTGCCTCAGGGTGTAGCCTTCTTCTCCGCTGTCGACGTGGACAAAGTTTTGAGGAAGGAAGTCGATATGCCCTGTGTCACCCCCTCTCAGCCAACACCAATCCCTCCAGGCGAAAGTCTTGATATCACTCAAATTTTGGAGAAGACCAACGGTGGCTCGCTATTTAAGGATGGCCAGCAGATGGTAGAAGAACCTTGGATCAATCCGCCGCCTACAAATTATCAGACACCTAATTGTCTTGCACATAGGGCGTCAAGCCCCTTCTTCCTTAGAGCACAGGCCACCTCAAGCTTTGCTGAGGTCAAAAGGTTGATGCAGCTTGCAAGCAGTCAAAAGCCCGATGATGCTGTAAAGAGTACGACAGTTTCCAAGAGGAAGAAAAGGAATAAAAAGGCTCGGACGAAACCATTCACACCTTTGGGGAATGGTGAAGGTTACGATTGGACTGAAGTCATTGAGAGATATGGTATCCAAAGACATATATAATGATATATTGTAAAGTCCACCGATAGTATCACTGTAGAGTAACTTAGGTAACTTCGGAATTCATCTCAAGCCACGTTCTCTGGGCGGAGGGACAGCTTGTCTGTACGCGCATCACGACCGCATCACATTTTCAATTCCGAGGATATCAATGTAACCGGAATTTATCATGGATGTATGTTTTAGTGTGTGGTGTATGGGTCATACGTAACTTATTCCTTCCACAGCATACCAAGCAATGCCTCTGGCGCCTGTCAGCGATGCAGAAATCTATGCGCGGTCTCTGCTCTCTCGCTGTCATGGCTATCCATTATGGATTCCTGAACCATTTGGTGTAATATCTGAACACCAATCTATTGGAGTTCGTGTTGGTGATGTGGGGTATGTCACTGAAGAGGGCGCTTTTGAAACGCTTTTCAATGTTCGAGCAGACGCGAACGACCCCATTAACCAGCATGGTGTTCCGGAAGGTTTTGTGCCTCTGCATATTAATGAGAGGGATGTAACAGTTCTCATGGATTACCACCGAGCCGGAACTATTCCCAGTAAATCTGGGAAGCAACGCAATATAGGGTTCGCTCTATCCACTGTGGATAATCCGTAAGTTCTTGAAGTTCAACGTTCAACGTTCAGGCATTCAGTGAATATTGATCATGACATGTG
>CEMT01387112.1:0-12368 GCA_900068985.1 Pterula multifida
GACTCTGCCATTGCTTGGCTCGTGTGGCCGTGGAGTTCTCATCACTGCCTGCTCATTAACCTTGTGACATGACAGATCCTGTCATATTGGTAGCATGTAATGTGGGTAATACTTAGAGCAAATAATGGCAGTAATTTTTGGCTTCAATTCGTACTACCACATCTCCCTCATGACATCATACCTGATTTCACCAGCCATATTTTCCAAAGGGGACGAAGAATGTCATGAACCAGAAAGCAACCGACTGAGTCATGATGAATATTTCACAGTGCGAGGAGTTTAACTATATGTGATAGCACGGACAACTGCAACTAAGACCAATTCGGTTTGAGAGTACATAAAGAAAGTATGAAGGGTATCTTGAACATGGCGAAAGTTCTATTCTGATTGTTCATATGGTGGCGGTGGTTGAGGTCTACAGGCTGCATCATGTTGTAAGCTCTGCTCCACGACCTCCCTAATGATTCCTCTGACTGATCCAGATTTCGACTTGTCAAGACCATCTGTGGCACAGACTGACGCCTATCACCATTAGCACTATCGGCTGATATTGATAAGAAATCTTCCGACAATATAGAGGAATCGACGGTCAACGTTGACTCGGAAGCTCGGGCGGACCAAGGGGACCAGATATATGGGGAGACATCCGAGGCCTGAGATACAGGCCAGTCTGCAAGATTGCAGTTCGAGCGCAGAGCGGTGTGTTGGGCTGAATATTTTGTATCTTCTCCAACATGATTCCCCTTCTCGAGGTCTGCTGGATCTTCCAAGTTATTGTAACTGATGTGATCACGCTTTCTCGTAAAATGACAGACTCCACTAGTGACTTGCCAAATGAAACGACGCAGGAAAAGGGGAGACCGAAGACCGTAGGAGAGAAAAGCAATGCTTACAACAAGCTGAACTTTCCAACAGCTGGTTGAATCTTGTACCATCGGTTTGGGCTTCCCTCACAGCCGGGAAGTACTTCCAAGTTAAGATGGCCAGTATCATGAGCAGGGTGATGGTGCCTGTAGCGATTGCAGCTATAATACCAACAGGAGAGGATGGCGAGGCTATACTTGCAGGCAGACCGGTGGAGACTGAAGAAGTTGACGCTGAGACTCCGGGTTCACGACTTGCCTGTGGACTGATGGAGGGTAATATGGCTGTACTGTCACGAGGGGAATTGATTGTGTTATCCAGTGTATGAGAGGAATTGATTGTGGTATCACCGGAGGAATTGACTGTGACGCCACTCGTGGTCAATGAAGTGAAGCTTGGGAGTTGAAATTGATTCATTTCCCTGTCCACAGTCGGGGCTGGTGCTTCGATCGTGGTGGAAGCGACGGAAATGTCTGAGACGCTGGCTGGTGGTGGATGGGGGCGACTATCCGTAAAGGTGGTTGCCGTCAGGGTATTAGACCCAGTGGCCGAGCTTGTCTCGGAGGAAAGTTCAAACTCAGTGGGAATATCTGTGAGGGTACTGCTAGGAATAGAGATAATCTCGGGACGATGCCGGGTGGTGGTACTTGTGAAGCTCAATTCAGTGGAAGTTGGAAAGTCAGTAGACTGTGCACCGAACCCAAGGCCAGGAGCAAACTGGGAGAAGACGCAGGAGATATCAGAGGTGACGCAGGAGTGCTGGGACATGATGCAGGAGATATGGGAGAGAAGAATGGTCACTGACAAGATTATCATGAAGGTCGAGCTCCTCGAATTACCGGGTAGCATCAAGCGTGAAAGAAACTGGAACAGGAATTGGAAGTTCAGGAAAACAATCACGTCCTCTTCAACATATAAGATCAGATATCTGAAGTTGCTGTACATGGGAAGAATCAAGATAAATCTGTAGTGTCCATCACTTTATCTCAAGATTCTGTTCTTGATATTTTAGTTGGCACTCGATATCCATCAACGGTGTGCGAACGCCACTGAGCAGAACGGAAGACTTATAATTCTGCGGTGGACATGTCATCTGTGTATGCGTTGGGACCTTGTCGATCTTCTTTGGTGCAGAAGGCATACAGATTAGAATGTGGTTTGTAAAGAATGTGGCTCGTGTAAGCAGAACAAAGACAGATTTAGGAACGTCTTCGTATCAGATCGTAGCAAAGAGAAGGCCGATGATGATGAAAAACAAGAAGAGGAGGGGTGCTCATCACGTTATCGAACTAGGTCCATGATTCACTCGATATCATAATCACCATGGCTGACAGGAGCCTCAGGAGGTCGATAGCTGGACGACGTAAACGTGAAGTGAATCGAACCATCAAAAGATAGAGACTGAAAAAGAACGCCAAATAGGAGCTTAAGTGCGAAGCAAAATTCGTCCCAGAGGTTAATCAAGTGAGGCGTGAGAGATATATGTCGCAAAAATCGTTGTGCCCAATGATTGGGGGAGCTTATCACTGATCCGAGAATCAGAACTGAGTGTCTTGCCTGATCATCATGGCCCGTAACGAGATCTGAAAGAACACGAAGGCCCCAGCCACTCATCAGAGAAAGCTAGCACATTCTGCTGTCGTCAATGACTGATTGGCTGGGTCAGGATGTGACGAGTGACAAGTGAATCTAGGTGCGGTCTCAATTTGTACGCCGACGTCACGACATTCTGTCACAGCCACGTTAGGAAGCATTCACTGCAACTGACCATCGACTCGAATAACTCATTGCACGCACTTCCTTAATACCGTCTATCAGCTCATGCAAAATATCTTTTTAATTTTTCCTACAACAGTAGGATAGCTAAAGGCGAATTGGGCGCTGAACGCTGTCAGTGTAAGCGCCTTTGATCTCAATTCTCGACGAGTGTGGCCTATGTTGTTTGGGAGAACGCATGAGTCACTTGCCTGCTCACCAATGCACGAGTCCAGTAATCTTCTCCAGCTCTCGAGCGTGTTTATATCAGGATGCCCAGGTAGCAACGAAGACGTGTTTACCAGGGCCAGCTCCATCTGTTACGTGCCTGTAGCCATCAGCCTAGAACTCTATTACACTTGCGTGAAGCCGCTTCTCACATATGCGAAGTCTGTGTTGGTGTAATTGTGAGTGCGAGTTTTGGCACCTGCTCGGTAGTAACACTCTCCTTCTATGAGGCTCATACCAGACGCCATACCTGCGTGTTAGCCAATGGTACGCTCGGGAGGTCCATACTTATGCTTGTCTTCCGCACTTTACCACACACCACTTCCTGTCCCAATCCAAAAACTCTAGATTTGGACTTATAATTATTTTTAGAATCCCGTGTGAACGCGGAGCTCTCATCGCCTCCTCTCCTTCCTCCTGTTTCCTCCTCAATGGCCTTGATGAACAGGATAGCACGGTGGCTTGGAGTAGGATCACAATCACGACTGATTACCGATCAGCTAGCTATGTAATATGTATGCGATTGTATCGCAGAGTTGTTATCTTTCACATCGTCTCCATTGTCATCGCAATAGTATTGAATGGGGTGTTATCAAACGCATGTTGATAGAGGTGAAAGCTCGAGGGAACTGAAGTGACCTTCAAACTGCTCAGAGCTGGCGTGGTTCAGGCGAGTGGAGAACATGGTTCACAATCATCCACAGTCCGCAATCGCGTTAGAGACCTGTGACTTTGTAAATCCTAGCTTCCGTGAGCCGTCCAACGCAGGAATCCAAGTACATCAGAGCAGACCCGAATAGCCACTGCATGATAGTGTCACTTCGTTGTTCCGAGGAGGCTGAAATTTCCGGAAGTTAATCTGAGTCTTCATTAGGAATTAGCCACTCAAAATTTAAACATACTATTTTCAAAGACTCAAGTCACCGTAAGGTGGCCACGATACTTTAAATATGCCCGTAAAGGCTCCCGCGGGCTCACTGACTTCCCCTGATGACTCAGGTTAATGATTGGTATCTGTTTTGATCCTAGAGCTCTGGAGGTTATCATGATCTTGAACAAAGCGCAGCTCAGAGCAGAATCCCCTTCTTCCGAGCTATGGCGTTCTTCTCAATACGGACTGTTGTTGATTGATCCAATATCCAGGCTCATAGCATTAGTGCTCCTTTAAAACCCCTGTGCTATTCATAATCCTGGTTAACGAATAGCGCCAATCCCAATGCATCCTCCTGTAACCTCTCGATTCAGAGAGGTCACATTGCTGAACCTCGTGCTCCTCATCGCCTTCATTGCAGGGATCTCAGCCAAAGCCCTCTCAGATGTGCCCACATGTGGGTCTGCTTGCGTTAGCGAGGTGGTGGCCGAGAACGACATGAGCTGTATTTCCGGGTCAACGTAGGTGACGTTGTTATAGATTCATTTTCGTTTTGAAGCCAGGCTAAGACCAAGTGTTGTATGGTAATGATCAGGACTCAAGTTGACTGCTTGTGTGGTATCCAATCCTTCAGTAAATCTGTGAGGCATTGTGTGAAGACCTTATGTAATAAAATCTCCAGTAGCCAAATGGTGGCCGTTTTAGAGACGATATGTGATGGAGATTCTGCCCGTACGTTCTTCTGTTCGCATGGACCTCTCGGAAAGACCTGACAAACAGGGGGTGGAGATAGCAACAGCAGTCTCAGAACAGCGCACCACGTCTTCCAGGACCAGTATAGATAAATCCACGTCTACAAGTACCTTTTTGAGTTCCCACACCACATTTTCAAGTAAGTTTAATACTACATTTCAACAGTGATCCAGATCTCAACAAGCCAAATTGCAGGTCACACAACACAGCAGCCGAGCCCGAGGCCACCGCCACCGAGTACAAAGCCAGTTCCAACTTCTATCCCCAGTGCCACCAGCAGAATCTCACACTTCAAAAATTCAGCTACCTCATCCATCACGTCCTCTACTATTTCATCTTCATTGCTGTCGATAACCATTCCATCGTCATCCTCTCTGGGGAACCAAGTTGACCACCATCCACGCTCGACTACTAACGCCGGGATCATAGGCGGCAGTGTCGCAGGAGGTGTGGTGCTGATCACTCTGGTGACACTGTGTAAATGGTACAAAGGAATACCCAGGTCAAAAACTGAAACAAATGATGATAGCTTCAATCGATCAACTGAGAACTTAACGCGTGGCACGTACTTCTTGGATGCTGATGTCTATGTATTATCTGATTGCTCGATCAGAAACAGCCCTTCCAAATCGTCTCAACAGGAAATACAACGCTTTAGCTGTGTGGCCGATCACTTCTACAGGAGGCACGTCACCTGAGCAACGAAGGAATCGATCCCGAGGCTTTGAACTTCTTCGTCAACATACGAGCACGAGTCAAATGACTGAGCTTGGATCCACACACGATGTGGCAGAGACCCCACGTAGAAAAACACAGGCAGAGCCGAGTTCTGAAGTTCCACGGGGTGTGCGTAGAGTGGACGGTGGCAAAAACGGCAACAGAAACGAGTGTTTACCTGTGATGAACCAAAATGTTGAGGAGCTGACGAGGATCGTGAGAGAGATTGTAAGACAGGAACAGTTAGAGCAGGTTGGTCATGGAGAACAACCACCACCATATGTGATGGTGTGACGCAGAATGCGGTTTATCATTCCAGGCGGCAAACTTGATTTCTTTCTCGATGTGCTTAAATATCTTGGCAGCAGCATGGAGAGGAGGCGTCAAATGATCTATAAATCACCGACCAGAAGAATGATCAACCTAATAGCTGGAAACACCTCGAGGAGCGGTCCCGAACCGTGCCGTGGATCAGTCACTTCCCCTTACTCAACTTCTTGCCCGTACGACTGATGCTGATTTTCATGTATGGGTAACTTCAACTGCTTTGTCTCTATTGCTGGCAGACTGTAAATTATATTGATACCATTACTTCTTCGCTTCTCGAATCCCGGCTCATGCAAGTCGAGAACCCCCATTTACCCATACAATTGATTACTGCACAGGCTGTACTGTGAATCAATCGCGATGTTCATCAAAGGGCTGCTGGACTTGCATGATAATATAAATAGTCACCGGGATCACCGGTTGGTTTCTGGAACCTAGGGCCACCTTGTGCGATGAATTCCCTTCCGAATTCATCCAAGCACACCATCTTCTCTTCGTCATACCCTAATGGCTCCACAAATGCTCGCAAACTGGTTTCTACTCTGACCAAGCTCTCTGTCACCGTACCACGACGAGGAGAAGCCAGAATTTCGCTAGACGACTTGTATGGCCATGCAGTATTGAGCGTACTCCAATCCTTGCAGATGTATTTGTGGGACAAGGATGGGACATAAGGATTATTAGAGGTACAAGATTCGATCCAAGCAGACCGCTGACATTCTTTTGAACCTGACGATGTTCTCTAGCTATAGTGGTCTGTATAACGAGCACTAGTGATGGACTTACAGTAAGACGCAACCCTGCATCCATTACATTTTGGGAATGGCCTTTGGGTGTTATGTGGGACGTTGTCTAGCAGTGATGCGATAAGTCCGCGTCAACCCAGAAATGGTGATGGAACACCCGTGAGGGGATATAAGGTCAAAAATCACACACCGCAAGAAAGGTTGAAGCACCTCCTCACTTGGCTGAAGCATTTGACCCATTGGAAAACGCGCAGATAACGTGGGACGACTGGTTCTCGCGGTATAGCGTACTCAACGATTTTCGGATGCAGAGGCCTCAAGCGGGAACCACTTTGCTCCTCTAATTCTGCAGCTAAGCCTGACAGGTGGTTGTGCAGATAGCAGCAAACAGCAGCGAGGTCGGGCAGGACGACAGTATAGAAACTGTGTGACCGCCCAACTGCCTGGATAATTCTGTCTGAATTAATAATGATGTTGTCGGAAATAGCACGATACGTGTATTTGTAATCGGATGTCAAGAAAAACCGATGAACGCTAGTCGGTGTGATCGGTTGTACTACTTCAAGCAATGAACCCAGAAATCCAGATAAATTTGATAGATCGTCAAGCGCTTCGACCATTGCTGGCCCCGTGACCGTCGCTCCTTTGAACCCCTTGATGAGGTCTTCCACCATCGGAGGTAAAAGAACCTGGCCAAATGAGCCAATTGACTTCTGAAACGGCAGTGCCTGGGGGTTGTTAACAATTTGGGTGATGAATTGTATCACTCGAGAGCGCCGCCAGGTGTGATACCAGTTGCAAGAACCTTTAATCAGGTTGTGCGGATCATAAGCGGTATAGTGAAGGAGTTGTTTGAAGCCCTGATACCTGAGTGGATTTGGACCATCCCGTTCAACGAGCCGCTGAGTCTTGGCTGAGGGGAGTGCCGTCAAGATAGAGGAGAACAGATGGAAGATAGTATCGCATAGGCTATGCAACGCAAGATTAGATGTTTCGAGTGTTTTCTGGTGAAGAAAGTGAACAAGAGAGGAGTTTGGGTCGGATGATGTGGCACAGGTACAAGGAAGAAGCTTCTGAGAGACGATTGAGGTCAGGTCAATCACTGCAACACTGCTGGTCGCTGTCTGGGAATGACCTTTGGCAAAGGTCCATGAAACTAGTGTGTTGACAAATTCTGGGCGTTTGTCACATAGTTTGAGGAAGAATAATGAGGAATCCTTGAGAAACCTTGGTGCAAAAACAAAGACCATGGCACGTTCTAGTGCAAAGAGGCATAATGGACGTCCGATGGAGGCTTCTCGGTAATCAGGGTCCGAAGTAGCTGAGGAGCTCGGGGTCGACACGAATGTATGATGTATAAGAGTGAGTAGGATGGCTTCTTCTTCTGTAGAAATCAATGGGGTCGAGGAGATGGTATCCGGGGTTGATGTAGTAGTAAATACGCCAGTAGGCGTTGGAGGCATCGGAGCAGGGAGGAAATTTGCCTCCGATGATGCCAGCTGAGTCAGCAAGAGCGATCATCATCAGCCAGCTCTTACTTACTGATCGATCAGTTCCTCCTCCTGTCTATTCTCACTCTACTGTACAAAGTAAACGACTGTAATTCTAGGAACAGCCCTTCCAGAGGGTCCTTGAAAATTTTATGGTAAAGATCGTCGCCTGCGTCGCTCTTCTTCAATAGAGCCTGGCTCGTAAAAACCTGGATGGGACAGACGACAACTCGAGATACTACAAATGAAATCAATCCTTAAAAAACCGATCTTGAGTACTATAGCGGTGACTTACTGACCCCCCTAACAATTTCTAAGCCTGCTCCCAGTTCGCTCCACCAATTTCAAACCTTGGACCACCTCGTGAGACAAACTCCCTCCCAAATTCCTCAATCCTCCGGACTTTCTCCTCATCGTAGCCCAATCGTTCCACCGATTCTTTCAAAATGTTATTTATCTGAATCAAGTCCTCTTTCCTTGAAGTCGAACGCACGATCTCGGAAGTTGACTTATATGGCCATGCATTGCTGAGCGCGTTCCAATCCTTGCAGATGCGCTTGTGGGACAAAGTAGGGAACAACGGATTATTAGAGGTAGGGCTTAGAGATTCTATCCAAGCTTCTCGCTGACACTGTCTCGAACCTGTATTCCAGCCACTTAGACAATTGTTTGTAGAGTCTGAATAAAGAACGGACTTACAGTAGGCTGCAACCTTGCAACCGATACACTTTGGAAATGACCTTTGGGTAATTTCCGGGATATTCTCTAGTAGGATAGATGGGAAAAGTCAGCTTCTCTTTGACTGTGATAAAATGAAGGTGATGGACACGTTCATGAGAAAACACAAGACTCAAGAAACACATACTGCAAAAAAGGTTGAAGCACCTCCTCGCTTGTCTAAACCCGGTCATGCAATGGAATAGATGCAGGTAATGAACGGAGGAACGCGGCAAGCTTTCGTACACATTGTACTCAATGATTTTTGGGTGCAGAGGTCTCACCCGGGAACCAACTTCCTCTCCCGGTTTAGCAGCGATGCTCTTCAGATGTTTGTGCAGGAAACAACAAACAACAGAGAGGTCAGGCAGTACGACAGTATAGAAGCTGTCCGATTGCCCAACTACCTGGATAATCTTGTCGGAATAGATAACGATGTTGTCAGAAATAGTATGATACACGTATTCTGGATCGGAAGAGAAGAAAAACTCGCAAACGCTGGGTGGTGCCGTAGGTCGAACGCCTTGTGCAAGTGAACTGAGGAACCCAGCTAGATTCCGAAGTTCCTGAAGGGGGAAATCGTCCTCCTGTGTCACAGAAGCTTCTTTGAACCACTTCACAAGGTCCTCCACGATGAGAGGCAGAAGAACTGGGCCAAACGGGCCAAGTACCTTCTGATATGGCATGAAGTAGGGGTTGTTGAAGTTGGTTAGGAACTGTATCACCACAGAACACCGCCAACTGCGATACCAATTGCAACAAGACGTGATAACAGCACGTGGATCGTGGCCAAGATATTGGATGAATCGACTGTAGCCCTTGTCTTTGTTGAGATGAGATCCATCCCGCTGAATGAGCCGCTGGAACTTGGGGGGGCTGATCCCAGACACGATAGCGGACAGAACACGGAAGATCATATCAGATAGAGTGCGTAACGCAAGAACGGTTGTCGTTGGCTGTTTATAATGGAGACGTGAGATGAGAAAAGCGTTAGGGCCTGATGATTTGTTACAGGAACAAGGAAGGAGCTTCTGAGAGAGGACGGGGGTCAGGTCAATGGCCGTATTGCCACTGGTGGCAGTCTGGGAATGATCTTTCGCGAATGTCCATGAGACCAGCGTATCGACAAAATCTGCGTTTTTGCTAGTAAAGTCAGTGTAGAATAGAGAATAGTGGACGAGTTTTGGTATAAAGATGAGGTTCATGGCACGTGCGAGTGTATAGAGGCATAATGGACGAGTCTGAGGCTT
This sequence comes from Pterula multifida, assembly GCA_900068985.1. Classification (NCBI taxonomy): domain Eukaryota; kingdom Fungi; phylum Basidiomycota; class Agaricomycetes; order Agaricales; family Pterulaceae; genus Pterula; species Pterula multifida. Next base: position 9,719 of record CEMT01387112.1, read on the forward strand.
AAATTCTTTGTGGTCAGGGTCTGGACTGGCTGAGGAGTTTAAGGTTGTTGCCGCGAATGTGTTGAGTATAAGAAGGAGTAGCCTGGCTTCGTCTTCTGGAGAAAGGGATGATGATAGGATAGTGTCCGTCGCTGATGCAGCTGTAAACTTCTTCCTCTGAGCTAAAGGCATCGAGGAGTCAAAAGGCAAACTGCACTCAGCTTAGTCAGCATCAGGACGAGACCGTGCTCATGTTACTCTCAGTTACGACTCGGACACCCCGGTATAGCTTCCCAGCGACTGTGCGATACACGCTACACTTAAAGCTCACATACAATCCATTATTCTAGCTCTATAAAGATCGTGTGACTCCCACATTTTCTTACAAGCGATGCATTGTCGGGCAAGAAGGTCGACTGGCACTGGCACATCTTAAAGCTTGAGCTCAAGAACGTCCTGTATTATATTCTACTTCTGGTCCAGTCGTGAAATGCTACGACGTAACGGACTAAATTTGCTTAAATTGATAACCTTGAGTGGCTTGAGTGTGTCAACCAGGTAGCTTGACTGATGCTGTTCGCTCCAGAACCACTTCTAATCGATGCCTTACAAAGAGCAAGAAATTCATTCCTTATATACTCTAGCAATTCTGGGCTCGGGTACAAGATACTTGAGTCTTTGATTTAGCTATATATACACACATACTGCGATTTTCTTTCTCGACTACAATTAAGCTCAACCGAAAACTAACTTGATCGACTCCGGTTCTATCGACACGCTGTTACCGACTGATTCGTTCTAGACGCGTCTCACATATGACACAAAAATTCAACGTTGAAACCCCTGATTGTCAAGACCTGCTCCTCGTTGCATCCTAATGATTCCACCGCCGCTCTCAAGCTGTGATTTTGTCAACCATTCCGCCTTCTATCGTACCAGAAATCGGAATCTCGGTACTTGTTTTGTATGGCCATGCATTGTTGAGCAGGTTCCAATCCTTGCATATGGACTTGTGCGAGAGAGAAGGCACAGAAGGGTTTTGGGAGATGGTGCCCGAAGATTGTGCCCAAGCTGGCCGCTGACATTCTTTGGAACCTGTATAAAGAGCTTCGATCTAGGCTGTTTGTGGACTCAGCATGAATGAGCAACTCACAGTAAGCTGCGACCTTACAACCAGTACACTTTAGCAATGGCTTTTGATTGCTCTGCGGGACATTCTCTGAAATAATTGGGAGAATTCAGCTTTCTGTTGACTGATGGGATGGACATGTCCAAAAGGGAACATAATATATGAAAAGCACACACCACAAACGAGATTGAAGCATCGTCTTACCGCCCTGAAATCTTGCATACAGTTGAATAGATCCATGTAAAGGACTGGTGATAGCCGCAAGGCATCATACGCCTCGTGCGCAACAATTTTTGGGTGCAGAGGCTTCAACTGAGAAGCGCTCGGATCATCCACTCTTGAGGCAATGATAGATAGGAATGAGTGCAGGTAGCGGCAGACAGTAGAGAGGGTAGGGAGTACATCAATATAAAAGTAATGTGACTGCCCTACTGCCAAAATAATTCTGTCAGAATGAAGGATGATGCTGACGGAGATAGCATGACAGACGTGTTCCGGTTCAGAAGAGAAGAATAAATTGAAAACGCTGGATGGTGCGCTGGGTTGGACGGCTTGTGTGAGAGTACTTAGAAACTCAGATATAGATAGAAGCTCTTCGACAGGGTCAACCTGTCCCTGCGTCGCAAAAGGTCGACTTAACGACTTAACGAGGTCCTCTACGATGGGAGGCAGGAGAAGCGGACCAAACTGGCCGAGTACCTTCTGAAACGAAATGAAGAGGGGGTTATTGAAGATCGTGAGGAATCATAACACCATAGAGCACCGCCAGGCGTAATACCGATTGCAACAAGATGCGATGATAGTATGCGGATCATGAATGGCATAACAAATGAGTCGTCTGTATCCCTTGTCTTTGTTTAGATGCGAATACTCCCGCTCAAGGAGGTGCTGGAGCTTGGGGATGCTGATCACAGATAGAAAGTCGGAGAGAAGGCGGAAGATCATCGTACATAAATAGAAACCAGGCTCCCTTACTCGAGTCAGCGGTTGGTTATGAAGTTGAAAAATAAGAAAAGAGTTTGGGCCTGATGACCATTTACAGGTACAAGGAAGGAGTTTTTGAGAGACAATCGGGATCAGGTCAATGGCTGTAGCTTTGCTGGTCTCTGTCTGAGAATGGTCCTTCCAGCCAAATGTCCATGAGACAATTGTATCGACAAAATGTGGGTTCTTGATTGGAAACTCTGACTGGTGACGTGCGTGTCGTGGATGTGACACGGAATATGCGAGGTCTAGAGTCGTTAGCAAACTCGTAGCAAAGAATAACAGGAATGAAAGAAAATATAAATCATTTTGAGGTTACCGTGGAGTCAGTAAGGTGGCAATAGTCAGTGACGGATGGTACAAAACGGACGAGCAAAGCAAGGTGACAAGTCGGATAGGCAGAGCGACGACGGGCGAGACGTTGACGAAAAGTCCTTTGGCGATTGGACGACAGAATGAGACTGAGACAGCGAGAACGAGAGAGATGGGGATCGAATTTTCTATGGTACTAGGCGTATACACAGTGGTTTTTTATAGTGAAAATAAAACAAATATTAT
>CEMT01387113.1:1077-12840 GCA_900068985.1 Pterula multifida
TTCGTTTCATTACTCAGACGATGCTACTTCACTTCTGCTGCACAGCGTTCCTAGGCAACATAATCCATCTTACACGCCTAGACTACATTCTCACTCGTTTGACAAGATCGATCAATGCTTTACCTATCCCACTCTCACGGACTGCATGAATAGGTGATCTATCTATGGGCTTCAACCGGGATGGAAGCTCGTCTTCTGTTCTAACCGACTCTCAGCAAATCGTGATCGCGATCGTATGAAACGCTCACCTGCTTGGCTAATTTTCCACAGAAGTTCCTCTCTGGATAATTCTCGTTAGTTGTACTTGGTGATAACCTTCGTGGTTCACTTGGGACACCATGACCTTTCCCTGTCAGAGCGCTTGTGGGGAACTAATTGAAACCCCCAGTGCCCATGAGATCATGTCTATTCATTCAAAGCCTCCAAGGCCCACGAGATCAGGTCTCTCCGGTCTTCCCAGTCCCTGTTCCAATTTTAGGCCTCAGTTCTAGGTATAAATATTCGCACATAGGCTCCCCCCTTTCTACCCCAACGCTTTTGCGCCTCCCTCTCACTCACCGTCATGTCTGTCGATACTGTTCCGAGTACTCTCAAGCCACCTCAAATTACTGAAGCCCTCATCGAGTCGGCTGTGGCTAAGCACCGTACTCGAGCCGATATCGTATTTCTTAAAGCTGTGAGCCGTTCATTCATGCACCTAGATGCATCTAAACTTGAGATACTTTGTCCTTTAGTTCATGGGTGGCGCTATGCTTTCGTTCGGTGGCCTCTTGTCGCAGATCGTTGCTGACGGGTCTCCGGATTTTAACTCCAAGAATCCGGGTCTCCTCAAGATCCTCAGCGGGATCGTGTTCCCTGTTGGTTTGGTGATGTGAGTAGAGCGTCTGCTCATCTCCTACGCTTTTGTGGAGCCCTCTCAACTCATCGGCACACCTAAAGGATTGTTCTTCAAGGTCAAGAGCTGCTAACAAGTAACATGATGGTGCTTGACCACTTCTTTTTTTGGTTCTGGGGCAATATGCTGATTCAGCGTGCTTGAAGGTGTTCCCCATGGCGCTGATGAAACGTCGCATACCATGGTGGAGCTTGCCTTTGAACTGGGTGAATGGTCAGTAATTTTTTCCCCTCTGACCATCATCTCTTCGGTCCGACTATGAGCTCATCTGCTTCTTCTCAAAAAAACAGTGATGTTCGGCAATCTCACCGGCAGTCTTTTCTTTGCCGCCATCCTTGTGAAGTGTACGTCCCGAGATTGGGTGATTGATATGACGAAACCTGACGTTACATCCACCACTATCAGACAGCGGCGTGATGTCAGCTGAACCCTACAAGTCTGGGGTCCAGGCTTTCGCAATGTATGTATGTTTTGTTCTGAGTGCAGAGCCACAGTCCGATTCAATGGATCATTCTTCCTCTAGCCACAAAGCCAAAGATCCAGAATGGCATCAAATTTTCCTACGAGGTATAGGGTGTAACTGGCTTGTCAGTGTAGCTGTTTGGGTACATTTATATCTTTTCTACGCCTCACTATATGTCTCACCCCTGACCCTTGTAGCAAGCGACTGGTGCTCGGGATACCCTTTCAAAGGTACGCTTGGGGTTATGCTTACCCTCGGTTGTGATCTGTTTTGTAACATGACTGTACAGATTGTGTCCATCTGGTTCCCTATCTGGGTAAGTAACCTATACCGTGAGATTAGCCTAATTTTATCAACTACATGCGTCAGGTCTTTGTGGCTTGCGGATTCGATCACGGTGAGATATTTTTGTCACGATCGAAGCCATTCGCATGCTCAAACCTTTTTTCTCTCAGTCGTGGCCAACATGTTTTCAATACCACTGGGGATCATGTTCGGAGCGGATGTCCGTTGCTTTCGTCGTTTCTCAAGTCCCGCTTATCCTGATTATTCTTTTTTTAGCTTTCCACTGCCGCTTACATTCGAAAGTATGCAAGCCATGCTCTTAGGGTTATTGAATTGCTTACTCATTGCCATTTGGCTACCAACTCAGGTCTTTCATAGCTGCATTCCTAGGTAATGTCGTGGGCGCGCTGCTTGTTGGACCACCTGCTGTATACTTCTTCCTGCGGAGTCACGATGACGCCGGTGGACTAGCGAGCGCAGAAGCTGGCAAGGTTTATGCTAGCGATAAAGTTGATGGACGCCATTCTAACGGGTCCTCCTCACTCGTCCAGTAAACACTCGATGCAAAATACGCATATCATCTGTGAAATACTGACCATAGTATCATGCCTTTACTATACTTCACGCGCACTTTCTGTATGCTTGTTTAAATTTAATTATTCCCATTGTACCTTCACGTTGTGGCTACAAAGCTCTTGATTTTAGTTATACATTTTATTTCACTCGATCCTGTATCCGTGCACCCAGGGCTCAGAAGGGTACCTCATTCCAAGTGTCACCAGGAAACAAGATCCGACACCAAGAAGAATAAAGATTCCATAGCCTTTGACAATATCCAGCTCGACTGAGAGTGAAAATAGTGAGGTGGCCAGAGCTGGCCCAATGGCACGCGCTATAGACGCAGTAGTTTGGGCTAGTCCATTAGTCGTGCCGAGGGACCTTCGATTCGGTGCAGACGCAGTCACATAGATTGCAGCACAACCTAGAGGAATGATCTCACAACTCAGCTTTGTGAGAGAGAAAGTGAACCATGAGATTATACCAAAAGTGCCATCAGCAATGCAAGCTAAGAATTGCTGAATTGCAAGGATAACCCATGTCGTCAGAGAGAGCCCCTCGTTTCGCCGTGCCATCAGATTGAGGACAGGGAAAAGCGCAAAAACAGGTATGTAAGCGCACGCGGCTAACATGAACACGTTGCGGGACCCGACCAGTCGTATCGCCCTAGCGAAAAGGACGACTTGCAAAATTCCGCACGTGAAGCCATAAGCACCTGGGGGTTTGTTATCCATGTTATGTCAGGACTACTCAAGGTTTGCTGAGCAGCTACTTACCCATTATAGTTCCAATAGCAGCGGGTTCGAGTCCTAAGCCACCATATTCTATCGGCTGAGCAAGGAAGAGCGGCCGAAGAGCAGCAAGCATGATATCTATTACACACAGAAATCCATAATTCGAGACTGCCGTTGTTACCGCAGGAGTAAGTACGGTCCTGATGGGAAGCGGAGGTTGCGAGATCTGAGCTTCGATGATTTGAGTGCCTTGCCTTGCCTTATTGACCCATGGTAAATTTCGAAAGAGGGTCTTGCGCCCTTTGGCTGCTTCAGTGTTCGTCTGCGATATAGATAAGGTCAGGCGATAAACAAGAATTGTACAAAGATGAGTCACCTCCTCCAGATATAGAACACCGAGGATTATGCAGACTACTGTGACGGTAGCCGGGAAAACACAAGGCAAGAAATAAGGAAAATCAACCCAAAATTGAGATGAGAATAATTCCGGCCATCGATCATGCGGTCTTGCCAGATTCCCTCCAAAAAAGGGCCTGAATTTCGATGTAAGTAAGATTGCATCTTTGGAATTATGATAGGAATCACCCAATCGTGGCACCTGCGGTCCATAAAATAAAATCAGGGGAGCATGGTATACCATATACGCAGAGTCTTACCTATAGCCCATATCCCAGGCATGAATGCGAAGCCTTTTGCGCGATGATCGGGGGTGGTCAATAGCTCACCCATCACAGTTTTCGATACTAAACAAATATATGGGTATTGGTTGTGCAGAAGGTCGGCACTAAGTATACTCACCTCCAATATTACCATTCAAAGCGCCACACAAACATCGACTGTGGTGGTAGTTGTGAGGATTGCTTAAACAACGACTAGAGCTGGAACAACCTTATAACTAGAGTCCAAAAAGTCCTTGATAGGCCAAAACATATCATGGATATACAAAGGCCTGCAGATCCTAGGAGCAATGTGGGCTTCCTCCCAATGTAGTCTGAAGTCCGTGACCAAAATAAAACGGTAATGGATTCGGTAGCAAAAAATATAGATTCCTTCAACGTTTATATTGAGTAGATACAACTGAGAGAGTCGAGGACACCTACAATTAATCCGGCGTAATAGCCTACTTTATTTTTATCGCCTCCAGTAATTGGAAGATCACTAATGAGCTGGGAAAATTCTCGACGGGGATGTGGAGGTTGAATGAAGTCCTCACCCGTGGTACGAATGGATATATGAGTTGAGAGGATAAGGGTTCACACATCTGGATCAGTACGAGAAATGTGAACTGAAAAGTGGGGAATCGAGGTGTCGTATTCTTCGAGTTTTGCAGCAAAGGAGTCTGTTCGTCAGTAGGATCCATGAATATCAATAATCTGTTGCGCGATGTATAAAAGAAAGTCCTGGGTCTTGCATTATGATATGAGAATTGTCAACGCCCTTTTGAATCCTGTCGTATACAGAGAATATGACTCGACTAACACGATCAGGTGGTGACATTCTAAGTCGGACCGGTGAAGCCGGAGAGCTTTTCTGGAGTCTCCACCAAGCACTTGACTCAAAATACATGTATCATGTCGTTCGGGGGATCTGCTTCTATATTAGAATCCCCAACTGCTGAAATCTCGAATTCTTTCAACAACGCTGAGGATAACGAGATCATAGCGGCCTTGTCCAAAGGGGTGTCGACCTCCCCACCGATTTCTGGTCCTATCATCGCCATCGATCTAGACGATGTGCTCAGTGAGACCAACTTTGAAGTAGCAAAGTGTAAGCGCGTTATGTAGATTTACTCCTTTCGTTTTGAGTTTTGCCGATCTCAATGTGCACAATTAGGGCATAATGAAGTTTATGGCACTAAAATGGATTTACCCATGTTCTACTGTGATTCCTTCTCACGTCTCAACGTTTCCGATGGCTGCAACTGAGATCCTTACTTAAAGATTACTACTATTGGAAGGTTGAGGTCTCGATGAGAGTTTTTCGCGCTTGGCTGAATCAACACTATCCCATAGAATCCCCTTTGGGGAAGCATATCAGAAACTTTCAACAAGGTTCGCGACTTCTACGCCTGCGGTCGTATACACCGAAGCAACCCGGTACCTGGTTCAAGTGAGGGCATTCAAGCCCTTCACGAGATGGGTTTCCAGCTGCTGGTCGTTACTGCCAGAGCTAATGATATCGCTGATGAAAGTTATCAGTGGGTGAATCATTATTTTCCAGGTGACTTGCTGCTGCCATTAGAGCTTCGTGATGTCAGTTGACTGATTTATTGGATTCTGTCGTTTAGGATTGTTCGATCGTGTTATTTGCACTGGCGCGTTCAAAGATAAACATTCCACCGGGCACGAAGTTGTAACCAAACTAAGTAAAGCCCAAGTACGTCCACCTCCCTTTGAGTGTCTCCTCGCTGATCGGATTGAAGGTTTGCCACGATTTGGGTGTCAAATTGCTAATCGATGACTCACTTGAGAACGCAATGCAATGTGCGACCTACCCTACTCCAACCCCAGTTCTCCTTTTTGGTGACTACGAGTGGAACAAACGCCGATCAGCGCCAGAAGATAACTGCGAGGATATGACTTATGATATCAGGGTTAAGCGTGAAGGTGAAGGCTTTTGGGTGAAAGAAGATTTTGAGATACCACTAGGTAGCCCTGTACACCGAGTCCGTGATTGGGCTGAGGTGATTAGATGGGTTAGGAATGCCCGCAGTGAAGGTAGGTTGTAGTGATCCAGGTCTTTTCAAATTCTATGGCATCGTCACTGTGGAATATAAACACTGCTTCCACAGCGTGGTCTTGAGGTATGATTAATGAGGTAGTCCATTTAAATGCAGATACAAATTGAATCAGTGGTGTACACGGGCTGCAATATAAGGCTGCAAGTAACAGCTCGTGTAGTTCCCCCACATGCAGATACTGCTCCTACTAAGCGGATTCAAAAAGCGGGGTGTTTTTCTAGGGAAAAGGAATTAGTAGTTGGCGTTGGACACCAGGTTGTGATTACCAGCTGACTACCACTGAGGTAATGATTGCTATCGGGGTTGTGACCCTTAAGGGGGGCAACAACACACATAAGCCATGCGCTCTTAGTTGTTGAATAGTGAGACATACCACGATAGTTAGTGGACCCGTGTTACTTTCGAGAGTCGAGGGTAGGCAAGAAGATAGCTCCATAGTGTCTACCTCTTTGGCAAATTGCCCTGGTCGATGCCTAGCATTCAACGAAGCCAATAAACTGTTGGTGTACACTTTGAAGAAGAATCAACTTCAGCATACAGAAAGATGCCAGATAGCTTACATTTTCCGATGATGACATCTAACGCAAGAGCCCAGAATGGTCCATGAAGATTGCGGAACTGTCGAACCCAGTGTGAACACAGATTGTCTGAACAATAATAAAGTCACTCACGCAGATGACTTCTGCAATAGCAACAGCGGAAGTAAGCACACAGCGATTGACTGCGTAGACGATGAGACGGTTCAAAATATTGTCTGTGCTGTGCGCGAGCTCAACTGTCAAAAAAATCAATAGCCAGACAGGTCAACTCACGTCCGGATGCCTGTCCGACTGCTATCAAACAGTACACAAAGAGCACCTGCAACAAGGACGTCGGATAGAATGGCGGTCACCGCGAAGATAACTGGGATAGCCTGGCACAGAGGTCATCCTCACTGATTGGTTTTAATACAATAATCACTCACAGCGGTGGAGTGCAGCTTGTCAAGCTGACCAAGATGGAAGCTGTTCGAATTGTATCAGTGGACGACAGATTCAGCCATGATGTACAAACAATTGAATAACTGTGGCTATTGGAGGTTCATGGATCAGTTTAGCGATAGAAAAACATATGAGCAAAGCAAGTATTGACCGATTCCGAAACCTATACGACCAAGGGAATCAACAGAATCAACATTTGGTGCTTTGGAAAGATGGGGTACTCACCAAAATGCGCCACAACTACGGTAGCCTGTTAGTATGTCAGATACATTAAGCATGTAGGCACGTGGCGATCAGTGATTGCAACTAACAACCAAAATTGAAAACCACCACCGTGTTGCACGGGACGATACTATGGAAAGTACTCATTAGGCTTGGAACTACTCATCGAGGGATATCAATCACATCTGAAGATCCGTTCTGTGAAGAACCTGCAAGGGTGAGGGTAAGCATTGACAGAAGCATTGAAAGCGGGAGACCTACGATTGTACGATGAATGCAGTGGTGACCTATGTTGTAATGGATGAGCAATGTTTGTGACGCAAGTTCAGCGTTCAAGACCCACATTGAGCGCTATTGACGCCTAAAAATCTGAAATTTCCAGAGTAATTGTAATATAGAACAGATATGACCCACGAATAGAGACCTATATCGATCATAAGGCACCTATGCAATTGGGATACCAGAGCGAAAGTTTTAGAGCAGCGTACCAAACACCATCATTCAGTAGCTCTGGTCGTCCAAAGCATGTAACCTTTGAGCGATCCAGTGAGTCAACATGTCGTAATCTGTTGGCAAAGGCAAATTGACCAGATAATGAAACATTGTGTGGCATACTGTGACAATATGACCAGTATCCAAAACCCTTGTGGTGGTACGCTGGCAAATGAAACTATGGTTGAGATACAGCGGAAATAGCGGACCCACCAGATGAGTCCGACCTGAATGACCCGAGAACGAATGTTATTACCGGATTTAAGTAAGAGGAATCGAAAACTGAGCGCACAAACATCCTGAGACTGAAGCTATCGTTGGGGAAGTATATGTAGTAGAAGTAGGTCTAAACATATTCATCAGCAAGGATTCGAGATTGATCAAAATGTGATATTAGTCAAGTAAAATTATTGACCTGCAGGCAGGTGATTCCATACAGAAAGATCGCGACTACTATCCCAACGAGCAAGACACCTATGATTTTGATAGATTCAAACCAAAGCGAATCATGAAGTATCATTACGTACCGAAACTGCCCTCAATCGACTCTGGGGTCATGCCTAAAATTAAAAGGACAGTGGGAGTCAAGGAGCGAGGATAGCCTGGGAGCGGAGAGCACAGTTTATATATACGCGTGTGTGCTCGAAGTTTGAAATTGAGGTACCATGCTTCTCGGAATTTTGATGAATTAAAGACGGGGGTGATTCAATTATGTTTGCCCAAGAGATGAGAGATTCTTAGGTCACTTGTCCTTGCCATGACCTTGTGGCTGGTACAGGTGTTAGGCCAGATGATTTAATAGCAGGTTGGTTCGAGGCAACTCTAGCAGGGACAGCAGGGAATAACTCGGCTTTACGGTCAACGTGGGAGCAAATCAACATCAAGGGGTGATTGCCAGCATATATCAGCACTAGCCAGGACACCGGAGGTGGACGCATATCTCAGACGTGAGCAGCCGAGGCAGAATCTGTCTGAGAATCAGAAGGCCATCAGTCACAGTAGGTCGAAACTGGAGAGCTGCTATTCATTGCGTGATACATCACCCCAATAAAGAGCGAAGCTAGCGGTATAAAATGATTCGAACAACGGATGAAAGATCAGAGCACACTTGACTATGCGTCCAATCAATCACTGCTTCCACTTGAAGGATTGCGGAGATGGTCAAGAGATGGCACTCGGCAGTATATATTATGTAATCAGAGCTTGGTTATAGGCCACAGCCACATGGATAGCTAACTCATTTCCCTTTATAATGCGGTCCGTCCTTGCTTTTTCCCTCGTCGTCGTACGTCGCCCTTTTCACAGTTTACATCACACTGACTCACATACACACTAGGTTGGTATCGCATGGTGGCGTGCAGATATCGTTAGGAACTCCATCCTTTCTAAACCCGAATTTCCAGTTGGATACTATGCCCGAGGCGAGTTTAGGCAACAGTGCCACACCCTTCAGGCAGATGAAATGAAATTTTGCGAGGACGAAACGTTTTGGGAGCTCAAAGATGCTAAAGGCTCTCTACTTGAACGAAGAGTTATTGTTTCCTGTGACCCTGGCAGGCAGGCCTGGAACACGGTTATGGTTCGTCATCTTATCTACTATTCATTCCTGTTTCTCAGCTTCACAGCTGATACGGAACCTCTAGGGCCCATTGAGCATCCCTGATCCTCATGGCTCTTTGTGGATATACAACCCCAAGGACGGCCTGTCCACGCGTCCTCAACGCATCTCACTCCAGGGTTATCCCACGAAGCATGATTTCCATCCTTTAGGCCTTGAAATCTATCCGTCTTTCTCTGGAAACGCGTCTAACCTCTTTGTGGTCAACCACGCCCGAGCTCGCACAGTTATTGAGCAATTCGTCCTATCACCTGCTCACCCAACCACGGCGCGATGGATTCGGACGATCACCTCACCCTACTTCATTAGTCCTAACTCAATCGCTCTCATTTCGCCAACGACTTTCTACGTTACCAATGATCACCTTTTCACTCGGCGCCTGTCTGGTTTTCTCGGGAAAGTGCTACCCCTCACGGAGACACTACTGGGTTTTCCACTCAGTTGGGTTGGGCATATTACCCTTGATGACACCACTGGGAAAATCGAACATTCCTTCGCGAAGTATGGTATCCCATTCGCAAATGGTGTTTCTATCTCTCCGGATCGCACACTAGTCGCTGTTGCTGCAACTTCCATGAACCTTGTCAAGTTCTATTCACCATCTCCTGACTTCAAGTCCTTGAAACACGTACACTCTGTGCCGACTCCCTTCTGTCCTGACAACATCGCCTTCACTGAAAAGGGTGAACTAATTGTTGCCGGGCACCCTCATTTTCCAACTCTTACCAGGGTCTCCAAAAATTTGGAGAAGGTTGCTCCCAGCTGGGTGGTCTCGATATCTCCTAGGGTGATTGATATTGAGGCGGCGCCCTTCAATGTTAAAGATGATATTAAGGCTCCCATCCCTGCTTCCAGCAAGGTCTCCAGTGTTCGGAGTCACCAAGTGGAAACCTTATTCCAAAGTGATGGAAATGGATTTTCAAGTTCGTCCACGGGATTGGTAGATACTTCAAGTGGAAAGCTGTTCGTGACAGGACTGTACGAGGACGGTTTGCTTATCTGTAATCCAAAATAGAGGAGCGATTCATGATGTCATGTCTATCATCCATCATAGCATTGTACACACAAATAAGAAGTACCCTCCGCGAAATCCTGTAAAGAAAATTCCATTCACTACACTCCCTACACAAAACAAGATAGACGAGAAAGAGGAATAAGAGGGTGAATATATGAGAAGGATAAGAGAGGGGCTACACAAAGAAGAATTAGTACGAAGTACAGCTATATCAAGAAGGTGCACTATGAGGATATCGTACCCCTGCAAGGTGTCGTAATTAGAAAAAGTTTGGTAGGAAAGCACTGGGAGATATGAATGAGACACCGCGAGCTGGCACTAACAAAGCTGACATGGACTTACACCGCGGCTAGGCCGACCGAGAACGCAGCGGCACCCCAAACAAATGATTTCTGTTCGGGTTCTAATCTCTGGAAAACGTTCTGCACTCGCTTGTTGGTAACAATTGCCCGTTCTCCAACCTCTGGTTCTTTGAAGTCGAATTGTGGTTGCGCTTCCGCGTCCTCCCTAGACCTCTTCAACATAGAGGATCCATCAACAGTTTCTTCTCCATCAGTATTTGAGGCCTTCAATGCTACCTCCCGCTGAGCTTTAAGTCCCTCTATCATCTCCTTCTGCTCTTGTATGTCTTGTAGATGTAGATCAGATGTAGCGACATTTTCTATAACATTTTCACCATCCTCTCCAGCAGGTTCTTCAACAGCAGGTGACATTCGTCTAACAATGCGTTTCTTCGGTGGAAGGGGAATGGATGTAAGTGGAGGCATCGGTACAGTCCTAGGTGCTGGGCTTTTGGTCCGTGTCGAACGGCGTGAGGGGGGCGCTTTGGCAGGGTCTGAAGCGGATGATTTGTTAGGTGGCGTGGATTCCCGACGACGCTTCACTGGGCTGGCAATAGGATTGGTGCGTGAAGGAGTAGGAAGGAATTTGATGGCATTGCCATCAGAGCGAGGTGTCGGTAGACGAGGGGATTTGAGCCTCTGAGCTGGCTCTTGACTTTGATTTGGAGTACCCTGTCCAGCGTTGGTTTTGACTGATCGTCTGTAGTTCGCGTTTGGATCCGGCGAGGCATTCACAATGACATCAATGACAGGAGATAAGCAGTACGCCTTCCCTAATTGAACCGCAACATCCGGACTGACCCATGTTCCTGCAAGACGCGTGATATGAGGCTCCCTCCCAGAGCCATTGTTCCCACTAAGGTCGTAGGCTTCCTTGACCCAGTTGTATTCCACCTTCTCTTCTTCTTCAGTAACCTCAGGATACGCAGCACGAAACATGGTAGTTAGACTGATAGCCCCTGTGTCATACCGTCGAAGTATAAATGCATGACCAGACGGCTGTATGAGACAAGTCAGTACCCCCTGCTGCAGAATAAACAAAATTCACACACAGTAGGTGCAGAAATCTTCATTCTTCCGACCTTGAGATATAGATGTGTTCATATACAAAAACTGAGATAGTACAATTAGATGACATACTACGATATCACTGCCCTGACATGAGAGAACCTGGTACTTGACTGGAGGTAGATCGCTGGAGGTGACTATAAGATGAGTGATGAGCCACAAATGTGATAATGAAAGATGACAGAGAGTACCATTCTGAATATGAGGATTCGAGTGCAAAGGAAGTCGCGGACGGTTCATCACGATAGAGAATGGTGAATGCGAGAGCAACACAGTGCTGCTTTGTTGATCAACTCCTATCACAAACACACACAAATAACCTGTCCACGTGTTCAACATTCAACAAGCAACC
>CEMT01387116.1:0-38944 GCA_900068985.1 Pterula multifida
TGATTGCTGAAGGGGAGGGATAGGTGCAGGTTCACAAGTCGGTGGTGGGGGTGGCAGGAGTTTTGATGGTGGTGGGGGTGGCAATGGTGGTGGAGATGGAAGGGGAGGTGGGGGAAATGACGAGGAGGCAATGGACGAGAAGAAGGACGATGACGATGACGATGGAAATGGCAGAGGCGGCATGACAGTACTGCCAGGTATCCAAGAAGAGTCATGACACAAAGCCGGCGGCGGCGGCGGTGGTGGTGGTGGTGGTGACTGAGAAGGTGGTGGCGGCGGCGGCGGGTCAGAAGGTGGTGCAAGGATTGAGGTGGTTGAAGGGGGATGATGCTGACTGGGAGAGTCGCGTTTCTGAAAAATTGGCAATGACGGCTGCTGCTTATGACTCAACCCAGATTTGTTGTTACTACCAAAGGGAATCACAATTCCAGGCCGCAAGCCCGTATCCAAACCAACACTCAGCTATACCAACCACAAAAACAAATATCAATCTCGAAGGTCATCCACAAGCAAAGTATGTACAAACCTGATTTTCAGGTAGCTTCCCCTTATGATCCATAGCAATATGCGGTATCGTAGGTGAACAATCGTGGTCACTAGATTCTGACGCGCCAGGATGAGAATTACTTGGAGGAATGTTGGTCGAGTTGGTGTGCTGGTGGCCATTCACACCATAGCCTTTCGGCTTTGGCTGGACCCCATTTGCAAGACTTCTCGGTCCAGTTGGCACGTTATACACAAACTTTGAAGCTGAGGGTCCAGACGGTGGTTCTCTACCAATCTTATTGTGACCGAATGGCTGGTGGTGATGTTGATGGTGCTGGTGTTGTGGCTTTAGCTGGCTAGGCGGTAAAGAGGAGTTCGTATGATTTCTTGGACCGGATGGAGGAACAAGAAGTGAGGAAGGTCCCGTCGGCGGCTTTGGTGACTGAGGATTGAGGAGGGCTCGGGGCCCTTTGGGAGGGGCCTTGCCCGACATTCTTCCCAAGCAGACCAGAGATGGCTTTCAATCACGTGCTTCTCTTCCACTCATCTCTAAGTCTATTGTCGCAGTGCATCGAACAGATCAATGGATAGCATTCAGAACACAGGCCACAATTGATAAGATAGTACGTGTCATCCATAGGTTGGGTCAATCTCCCCTCAATTCTACAAACAGATTCACACTCATAATCACTACATAGCCAGCGATCAGCGTCCAGCCCCATCGTCTGCTCAAAAAATACCCATTGATGGGAACGAATATAAGGGTAGACACCAGAAGCACTAATACTCCAACTGTGCTCACAATCAGTGTTGATGAAAACTCAAGTTCGTAGGGTTGTCCTGGTATTGGAATGCCTGGGGACTGATGAGTGATTACGTAGATCCCAGATATTCCAATGCCGAGGAGGATATTCAACATTGGCCCGCCGAAACAAGCTGAGAAGCCCATGATCGGGGCGAACACAGCGACACTCATGTTGGCGACGAAATCAGCAAGCGAATTGCCAACTGCAAAGATGGTGAGTCCGATGATTGCATCCGACAGCCCGAATATGGACCCAAAAGTCTTTCGAGAATGAGTGAATGAACGGACCGATAAAATGAATAAGATTCACACGCACCTGCAGCACCTGCACTACTTCATCTGCAATCGCCATGATCCATACAATCGCGACAAAGAAGCCCATAGAACACCGAGCCATGTCTCCCATCCGATTATACTTTCTTGGATTGGAATCCACGAACATGCAAATAAGAACCGCCGTAGAAAATCCAACCGCCCCAGCAATCAACAGGAACAACTTCAGGTAACGAGTCCCACCTAGTGAAACTCAGTCTCCGTTGACCAACGAGGAGAAACCAACACGTACTGAACAGTACGCCAACACACCATAACGGACCAAACACACACTGCACCACTGTCAGCCACTTGCTGAAGCCTATTTCAGAACTATGCATATCTTGGCCAACTAGATCTTCAGCAATCAGCGTCCTTTCTACACCTTCCTCCTCAAAATCGATCAACGGTGGCCCAGCGTCTCCATTCGGCGAGTTCAACGTTATACTGGCAGCCAGTCCATGGCGCTTTTCAGGAGAATCAGCGTGAAGATTGTAGGCTGTGACCACGACAGGTAACGTTAATGTGAGAGCCATGATAGCGGGCGCAGCAAACACGCCCGCAATCTTGCCCATCCAAGTTTTCTCCCTGAATCCATGCAACGATGGAAGAAGTGTATGATACACTTCTTTGATTGCATTAACTAATCGCTGTCGCTTACTGTGAGGAAGGACTACTTGCGATTCGGTCTCCGATGGATAGAAAGATGGAGAGGGGGACCGTCTTCCTAGTGAATGGGAAGACAATGGAGGAAGAGAAGCTACCGAAGTTGAAAGATCATTGGTATCATTTGGTAGAGAGTATGGATCAAGGGATTGCGAGGCTCGCGAGGAGCGTTCATCTAGTCTGAGCGTGCCCAGTGACGAATCCCAGGGGTTAATTTCGCGACCAGCCTCTATGGAGCTAACACGTCGTGACCTGAGCGAATGATAGTGGCCTCCAGCGTAAGGGGTAATGGGGGTGTCGAAAATACTGAGAGAGGATATGGAAGACTGACGCCGAAGAGATTCTACAACTTGTCGGAACTCGAGCGCGCCGACGAGGGAAAAGGAAGGCATCTGGTGATGATGGAGTATAGGCGTATTGTGCATAGAGGAATTACGACTGCGAGATTGAGGAGGCGATGATTGTAATGGCGGCATGGAGAGTCGAGGGAGGGGGGGAGTTGAGATGGCTCGCACGCGTGGTGGATTCGGTGATGGTGGTGAGAGTAGGGAACGGGGAGATGCTAAAGAATACGCTGGTCATTGTATATCATAACTGGAAAGATATATTACAACTCACGTTCGTCACTATATGGCTCTTCGTCGTGCACTGGGGATGTTGGTTGATCATCTTGATATTCTGATCGAACAAGCTGTTCCCTCATTTGCTTTCTCTGCTTGCGTTTCTCCCACCAGCTGCCAACCACAACAATGGTGACGTATATCAGATACATGGCGACCAGAAGAACAGCTTCGAATATGTGAATTCGTCCATCCCAAAGTATGACGAAAACTAGGACGATAGCCGCAGTAAAGAATCCGACGTCCCTAATGAAGGGACCTCTCTCAACCTTAAAGGGCTTGATAATACACATCGATCCAACAACACACGACACGATGAAAGAAGCAGCACCAAGAAGTTCGCCGACGGCGAGACCTCCGGATCCAGCCTTCATAGCTGAAAAGGTGGAGAACAGGTCTGGTGACCCATTTCCGAAAGCCAGAAACGTTACACCTGCTACGTTCTCATCAAGTCCTAGTAGCTGGGCAAGCGTAGCGAGATTGGGGGTAAAAAAGTCTGAGGCGCTGATGCCGAGGGTTGAGAAGAGGAAGAGGAGCCAGGTTAGTAATCCGATGAAGACGAATGGACGGAGATTGGGCGCAGTGCAGAAGTATGCTCTGAGGTAGTCTATAGAGAGAAATGTTGGTTGTGGCAAACACTGTTCCTGAACATGCTGGCATTGGTTTTCTGGTAAATGGGCGATTGGACGACACTGATGGCATCGAATTAGGACTTTACTTGTACAGAAATAGATTAGTGGCGATATACCTGGTCAGGATGAACTGAAAGCTGAACTTCGAGCGAAGACCTGCGATAGAGGCTACGATGTGAGATGGCCTGTGTGTGGTAGAGATTGTATCTGCTTTGAGACCAGATGAGGCACTGAAAAACCAGAGCGAGGAAGAAGAAGAGCCGGGGATTAAGCATCGTGGTGGAAGTACAAATGAGCCATATACTGCAGTGTGACCTTGATCACGATTAGTAGAATATGACTACGAACCTGCCCTGAAGTGGCGCATAAAACTATAGATCTGCCTCTGAGCTTTCTTTCTTTGGAGCAATCATCCCTCCACAATTAGATTCATCTTTTGTGGATAAAGGAAGTGCTATGACTTCGTACGTCCTAACTTACCTTCCACCGTCTTTGTACATCATCCTTAGGTCGTCCTTGCAGCTGGAGTAGTCTGCAGATCATCTTCAGTTCTCTCAGCTCTGTGTGGTCCATTATTCTTACCACAGCGGGCGCGCGGATCTTCTGGTCCTCGGATAGTTGATGGCGAAAGACGAAACAAACTTCAATTTCTCGATACCATGTGATGGGTGTGTTTCTTTCTGTTTCTATCTGCTCTTGAGCTCATTGCTTGTCGATTGTCAGTAGTCAGGAAGCAATGGTGTTAACCTGCTCGTGACAGTTGCTTCACTGTAGGCTTTCAGCCTGTTAGTGGCTTATTCACGATCATAACTGATCCATATATTTATGTAATTGGAGTATGGAGAAAGTCACCTCCCAGGTTGTATGGACTTGCTTTATCAACCGGATCAGTCATCTCATACCTTTTCCTTTTCTTAGAAATTGCCGGTACCACCTTTGTTTCAGCAGTTTGTGGGATAATTGGGTTGCTCACCATGACGCCCCGTACTATGTGGTGACCCCCCACATGGTTATGTGTGGCATCGTGGTGTTTAGAAAATTAAATACCCCAGGCCATCATTTGTGTGATATGTTCGACTCTTTGTATATTGTAGAATTGAACCCGTTGCACGCTGTAGTTAGTACTTAGATATATTCAAATCATGCATTTGCATCTTACCGGGCCGGACATGACAATATTCACATGCAACGTTCAAGCCAAACTGACCATGATCATGAGCCATCGCTTCCGACTTAGCTTGATCTTGAACTGGCTATGGTACCCTTCCCAGCAACAATTCTCAATAACCCCAAACTGAAACAGAGAATATCTCAGTTTTCCGCTATTTATGCAAACCATAGACCAGCAATACAACGGACTCTGAATCTTCTGTTTGCAGTCTACGTCGTTACTACTACTCTTCGTGGCCTTTCCTCTCGACCTGCTGCCTCTAGTGACGCCCAGGGGAAAAGGAAGCGCAAACAAGACAATGTTGTCGATAATAATCCAACACAACCTGCTAAACCAAAGAGGGTTGCTGTCAGCTGTCGTCTCGCGTCAGTATACTTGGATCTATCTAACATATACGATTGAATCCAGGTCGATGCCTTGTTCTACCAGAGGCTCAATGTCATTCTCAAGATCGTTATACCAGGCATACGCTCTCGAGAGGCCCTGCTACTAGCTATGCATTCAAGTCTTCTCGTATTCCGGACTGCCATCTCATTATACGTGGCCGCTCTGGACGGAAAGTACGTGAAGCTCCCATCTGAATCATCATCTACACCACGCTAAGTTGATCTCAAATAAAGGATTGTGGCCTCGCTTGTCAGAGCTCGTCCCGTAGAGTTTTTCTATAATATCCTTCGTTGGCTCTTAGTCGCTATCCCCGCTACATGGACAAATAGCTGGCTAACTTATGTTCAGAATAAGTTGGCGATAGCATATAGGACGCGCCTGACGAAGGAAGTTATGAAGCAGTATCTGGGAGAGGAGGGAGAGGACGGTAAAGTATATTACAAGTTATGTAAGTTCTCCCGCTCTGTTCTCGTCAAGGCAACGATTGAACCAATGGTCTCTACGTAGCTAATCTGGACGACAGAGTCAAGAACCCGGATCAGTATGTTTGAGCTTGCCAGCACCTTTAGCTCTTTGGCTGATACTCTTCGTACTAGGATGATCACCCGCGATATCCAGCGGTTTTCTGCCAATCTGGCAGCCATTTACTCCAACCTAGCCAAACCTGTTCTAGATGTGATTTTATACAACTATCAACTATCCCAGAATGTAGGCGCCGAAGGACTTGTTGTCCTAACTATCTTGATCCAAGGGTCAGCTGCCCTATGTAGATTGATTTCTCACCTTCTATCGTGAAGATACTAATACATTAGGATCTCAGTGCGTTATATGACCCCACCCTTCGGGTTGTACACCTCCGTCTCTGCACAACTTTCTGGTCAACTTCGACATGCTCACTCTCGTCTTGCTGATTTTGCCGAAGAAATTGCATTTATGAACGGTGAAAATGTGGAAAAGATGCTAGTTGATAGGGAGTTCGCGAGTGTAATGATGCACGAAGAGAAGGTGTGTAGAAGGAGGTGGTGGTATGGATGCGTCGAGGAGGGGATCATCAAATGGCTTTGGGGTAGCTTTGGGGTCAGTATCTAGCTGTTATATTGGCCTGTGTAGTTCGCTAACAGCGTGCCCAAGCTTGTGCTTTGTGCGATCCCCGTGTTCGCCAAAATTCCTGGGACCCAGAATCTCGATATGGGAAGTCGAACAGAAGGTAAAGTGCCTGCCCTCTAGTCTATCTTCTCTCTCTCTGAACTCCCGCACAGGGTTTGTTACGAACAGACGCCTTTTGCTCTCCTCCTCTGGTCAGCTAGTTCTGTCATATCCATGGAACTTCATCCCTCATGTTTAATTAGATGCCTTTGGTCGTGTGATGTATTCATACAAGGACCTCTCTGAACTTGCAGGATACACTGCTCGTGTATCGGAGTTGCTTGATGCAATGGCAGATGTCCGCAAGGGCAAGTTTGAGAAAGGTTTGGTTGCCAGTGCGTCAGAGCCAGAAAATGCGAAGAGTGAGACTATTGTGGCTCTGTGTGATTTGAAGTGCTGACTGCCCTCTAGTTTTAAGCAGTCGTGGTCAAATCTTTGAGTCGGATGATATCCAGTTTGAGGGCGTTCCCATTGTGACACCTAACGGTGTGATCCTCGTTCGTAGTTTGAGCTTTGTAGTCAAACCAGGGGTAAGTCCATACTGTCCGTTTTTTGCATTGCATCTAAGCCAGATGTTTCGAAACAGCAAAATCTGCTTATCATTGGACCGAATGGTAAATTCCAACATGATTAAAATTACTGCAAACTTACATAGAGCCCACAGGATGCGGCAAGTCATCACTTTTCCGAATTCTGGGTGGCTTGTGGCCTATCTATGGTGGTGTAGTCCGCAAACCACCAGCATCCAGTTTCTTGCTCATACCACAGAGACCGTATCTGTCACTTGGCACACTGCGTGACCAAGTAATATACCCACACTCGAAGGCTCAGATGGAAGAGCGTCTGTTGCTTTTCTTTCCTTGTTTTCAATTCCATAGTGCTGATTGCATTTTACAGGTGGTATCACGGACAATGAGCTCATTTCCATCTTGGCTATTGTGCAGATGGACAACATTGTTGAGCGTGAAGGGGGCTGGGACGTAGCAAGAGAGTGGCAAGATGCGTTGAGCGGCGGCGACAAGCAAAAACTCGCATGGGCTAGATTGTTCTATCATAAACCACAAGTATATCTTCATATTTCATCTTCCACCTTCCAGCAACTCATGCGCTGTTGGTTCTTCAGTACGCTGTGCTCGATGAAGCCACGTCGCTTGTTCCACCAGATATGGAGGGTAGAATGATGGACCACGCAAGAAAGCTGGGGATCACATTCCTTACTGTCTCTCACAGGCCATCCTTATGGAAGTATCATCAAATGATACTGCAGTACGACGGTCAGGGTGGTTATGTCTTGTATGTTTCCTGTTTTGCTTGTTGGGCCCTTCTGACGTATACACCAGTACGAAACTTGACGCAGAGAAGAGGTTGGCATTACAAGAAGAGAAGCAGTCATTAGAAGCGAAATTGCTTGAAGTGTAAGAGCTTGACTTCTTATCATGCAAGCTCCTCGCTGACGGAGTAATCTAGACCGAAGATCCGAGCGAGACTCGAGGAGTTGAGGAAAGTCAGAGAGGGTAGTAATAATTGAAAGTATTAATAAACTAGCATGTAGGTGTAGTCCATTGAATCAGTTATTCCATGAAGTTCAAGCGACGCCAGAAAAAATGAATACATCAAGTTCTATATGATGAAGATTCCTCTGATTGAGCCTGGGCAATGAGTCTTTGCCGCAGTTTTTGAAATAGCCCGTCAGTTAATGTCGTGATCCCGTCTGCAGTACAGAGGCGATATGCAGGCATGGGCTGATATGTCTCTGGAAGTATCTGATGAGGACTAAGATTTAGCACATATACTATAACAAGCACAAGGAACACACCTTAGAGTCCTCCACAAGAACAGTCGCTATAATGTCGTCCGGATCTCCGACTCGCACAGGAGCAGGTGGATTCCTCTCATCTAACATTGCAAACATACGGGCTATTATTTTCGGGTAAATATCTGGAACAATGCAAACTCACCGCGAATGTGCATCCAGCCATTTTCCAGCTGTACAGCTAGGCTCATCTGAATCTCATCCGAAGATTCCTGCAAGGCTTCCAGAACAGAAGAATGCAAAATTTCACGGAATTTGGCTGTGACCACGATGAAGTTATAGATTCCCGTTGACCAATAATATAGCTAGTAGAACCCACGATTCTCTTTGAAATCATTTAAACCAGGTTCGGCTGTCCCTTCTGCTGGGAGCCATCCTATTATGGTGGCTGACGATGGTGACGTCGGGGCAGAGGAGAGAAAAGAGAGCCCGAAAACACTTGATGAGGCGCCCTTGTATGTAGTGGGAGTTATAAGGTGATAGTACAGATCTGGACGACTGGGATCGGCAAAGGAAGTAGGGGAAGGCGGGTCAGAGTGGATACACCGGCGGGTCAGAGTCAAAGTAGGGTGTATCCTGACTCGAGAGGAATGGGTCAACAACTGTGAGTGCGACGCTAATGCTCTTCTCCACATCACAGCAAGTCACGAGCCAACTTCTTGCGGGGTTTGAATGGGAACAAGGGAGTGGTTTACACTATTTCAGAAGTCTAAAAGATGTACATGTCCCGTAAATAATGCTAAGCATACCCGTCCACCAATCTCATCAAGGGCAATAGATTTACAAGCTGCAAGAGAAAAGGGTAGCGCCACGGCAGGAGCTATCAGGTCACCGTGGTAGATACCAGAGGTGGCCTCCTGCTCTCTAAAGGCCATTTTGAGCAATCGACACTCATCACTGTCCCATCTCGTCTCCATCCATAGTCCCCGATAACCCCTCGATCCAAGGCAAACCATACCCACTGACACCTCTGCAGGTAGTTGTATCTCGTTCGGCTGAGAATGTTCAACACTGGGTGCCAAGGTGCGAATGGAAGATGAGTGAGTCGAGAAGTTTAATTCGATGCGATGCAATATAGCTGGACCTCGTATATTATGGCCACTGGATGGAAATGAGACTATTGACAGATAGGCTGGTTCGTTCTCTCGGTGACAATGGCATATTGGCTCGGATACATGATGATCATATCTCCCCTTTAACGGGAAGAAGTATTCAGCTTCGACTGGTCCTATGCGATCACAGGAGGCTATATCTAGACCGTACGAAAATTGAGAGAAGGAGGAGGGGATACGATAAATTCGAAGGGATAGCTCGCGCCCCATGTCAGCAATTAAGATGATATGTGCAGGATACAATCGGAAAGTGAGGCTGAAAATTTCCTGAGGAATAGCGAGATAAACTACAAGGTGACTAGGGGCATTGATTGTCTGACCTTACAGTATTCTGGAGTGAAGAGGACTTGATGCCCTGTACGAGAGTTGATGAGTACAATCTCGTAGCTAGGAGCCTGCATCATATTTCTGAAATGTAGCACAGTAGCAGCTACAACATGTTGACAGACACGGACTTCATGAAACAGGCTGTAAGTTGACTTGGGGTGGGTTAAGCTGGCCACCATTGTGAAATCGTTTTCGCCATGATCTAGGACTACCCGGAAGACACGAAGGAACCTACATCTCGTCAATGACGGCTCAAGAAGTTTATTGAAAAGGCAAGTTCACCCTTGGGCATGTGAGCCTCCCAGAACAGCTATGATAGCCTCCTGCTGGCCATCGGCCATGGACGCAGAGCAGCTTGTGGCCTTGGGAACTTCGACCTGCGCATACCTATGCCCTTGATTGAAGTTGGCGAGGGAATACAATGCAAGGTTGACCACTCCTGCCACCGACCGAGATAAAGTGAGGAGACACTGGGCATTATTGAAAAGGTGGATACTGAGGATCTGTTCGCCCACAAAAATTGTGCTTAGACGACGGATGCGAGATTGTGACTTGGCCCAATTGCGGTCAAGATGGAGTGCTCTCAGGACAATTCGTTGAAGCTCCTGAGCAGAGAGAGAAAGAGGGTCATGTCCGCAAGGGATATCCAAAGGAGGGGCGTCCCAATTGGACGCAATACGGTGCCAGAGGTAATTGGACTCTCCAAAGACGTGGAGGACACGACATGTCTTGGTTGAACATGAGTCAGATTATTTGGATGAGATTTTGTCAGTCTAAGATGTACATATGCAACTGTAAGTTATTGAAGTTGTTACACTCACCTGCTTGAGACTGAGTAAATCAGTTACTGGGAGATAATTCGAGCAAATAATCAACAGAATATCCTCTGGAATCCGTAAAAAAGGACAGGTCGGCATACTTGTTTGTTGAGTAATAAGCGCTAATCCTCAGTTTAGGTAAATGTGTACTTACATAGGATCGGACCCGTGCCGGTCAGACAAATATAAGTAACCAGTCAGAAAGGGGGCTCTTCCCATCCACGCCTCTACCACCATGACCTCTCCACTTATTCCAACACCCCCTTCAATTGCTCATAGCAATTCTTATTCTTCTTTGTCTGAATTCGAGGGTCTTTCTGATTCTGACTGGCTTGAGGTCTCTAGTACTCGTGGTTCAGATGACGAGACATCAGATAGTGAACGGTCCTTTCATCTACCCTCCCGCCGTTCTTCTATCAGTCTCGGGAGCTCTGCAAGCGACGATCATGATGCAGTCGCAGGCTGGGAGGGTCTTGTTGAGGATGGACCTGGCGAAGATGTCATCGCGGGTAATCACCATCTACTCTCCACAACTGGAGATACGGGAACCCTTCGAGCAGGTCAAATAACGCTTCCCATTTCCCTTGACGAGATACCATCTATGGATCTAGGGCCTGTATCTGACGACGAGAGAGTACGCGAAGGACTAGATCAAAGCATGATCAGCACCCTGACTGCCTCACGGTCCAGCTCAGCCGGTCGCACTTCTGTCCGAGGATCTATACGAGACCTTCGTCTTTCTTTCCCCGATCCCCTTTCAAGCTCCCGTGAGGACTTCAAAGTCACCGCGAATATTCCTACACGTCCACAGTCCTTGAGCTCTTCCTTTGAATCCGTCTCTCCAGCTGAAGCTGACTCTCCCCGTGACGATACACCTCCCCAAGTCAAGGATCCGGGTCCACCTTTCACACCCGTGATCCATGACGATAAAGAGAAGGTGTGGTGTGACTGCTCCTTTAAGCAGTCTCCCAACTTCGAGATTTTCCTTTACGGTCGCGATACCCTTGCTACCCAAACCTTTGTTGATGATCTGATTTCCAAGGCCGCCTCAGGTGGATGGGGGGATAGCGTCTTGAGAACAGAGAAGAGCGGTGCTCTGAGTCGCATCGTTCATATTGGCTCTACCTCCATGGGAAGCAAGTGCATTACCATTTATAACGTGATAGATCAAGCAGGGACTGAGACCCCCACCGTGAGTTGCTTGCCTCTCACCAGTTTCCGACCAATTCATCTTGTGGATAGCCTAAGCCAGATGTGCCATCTTTGGGCCTCATATTCTTACCTTATTTTCCTTTAGACACTATCTCCGATCATACTCTCTACCTTCCTATTGTACTGCCTCCCACCTCTCAGGATCCTCTGGAGGCAGATAAGGTGATGCGTCAGGGCGCAGTGTCCTGGAACCTTTTGGCTATTCCTCACAACAGGTGTCTACGCATGCGCCCACGTCCCTTCTCGTTTTCATTGTTCAAGGCAACAGAACTCTCCCACCTCAATCCGACGTTCGTCAATCGTGCGTTTGAAGCGGTGGGGGACGCTCACAAGCTGAGATGGAAGTCCACGAAGCAGCACCACACCCATGCTTCTGTTGCCCCAGTCGCTACCTTGTCAGTATTTTTTACTATGTTCGCCTTCTGTTGCTGAAATATCGTATATAGGTCGGGATTACTAACGTTGATGATCGGGTTAGTTATCTATTCCGTATTCAAACCTGGACCTTTCCCTCCTCCATCAGCCAGCAAGACCACTCCAATTGCAGACGTGAATGTGTCTGCTCCGATTTCTACTGCAGTCAACCATTCTACTTCGATCTCAACACGGATGTCCTCCCATGTGGCTATTGTGCCCTCTGCATTGAAAGACCTCGCCCTAGCTGTTTTCCATCCAACGTCTTTGGGTGCTAGACATATTTCTTCATCTGCTTGGGGACCTCTTGCCACACCTAATTGCAAGTCACTTCATTGGCATAAAGGAATTTCATCAACTAAGGGCACGATAATCCGACCTTCTCCTTCACTTGTTATCCCCCCATCTCCTGCTCCAAGTCATGTCTCCAAGATGTCCACATCCCTTAGCGTTAGGCTTCCAGGGGCCTTAAGCCAAGTCATCTTCCTTACTGTGGGAGATGCTCGTAATGACGTACAAGAACTGGTAGATGTGTTGGATGGTTTCATGAATTCAGTGCAGCGCCAGACTGCGATGATGACGAAGCAGTCTCGAGACAGGGCTCGTCTTATTAGCGAGAAGGTTGTTAAGAAGGTTGGCAAACGTAATGACCGGGCGCGGCGTAGGGCCAAGGAATTAAAGGATGTTGGTGGACAGTACGTTCTGCATAGCCGCGAAGTTTTGAGAGAGAGAGTTTTGCACGCAAGGAGTAGAGCTGTTGCGTTGAAGGACCATGTGGCTGTTGATGTCTGGAAGGCCTATTCAGAATGGCGCAATGGTCTTCCTCCAGATACAGTGAATAAGGAGAATTTACCTCAGTACGAAGAGCCTGCCAGGAGGGTTCCTCGCTTGAAGGAAAGGAAGATTTTTTTTTCTGGTTGATCTACTCAAGGAGAATACAATTCTACCTCTCTTCTGTGTTTATTTATGAAATTTTCTACCTCCGGTATATGTACACAACTTTATGCATGGGGTTTACGTCGCATGATCCATGGTTGCCCTGAGATCATGTATCCGAAAACAGAAGAGATAATCAGAGAAACTAACTGAACACATTTACGCTGCTTATTCTGATCCACTCATCTCGCCTCTCAGGCACTCCCAAAAGTTTCAATCTAGTATGGACCAAGAACTAGAACAAATAGTTCAGGCCATTCTCATTGCTTCAGACCCGGCACAGATTTCCCTACATCAACAGGCCTTACAGTATCTCTCTTCATTCCAGCAGAACGCTGTCAATACTTGGACGCTTGCTCTTTCCCTCTTCGTTGATCAGGATCAGCTTGGGTCCCGGAAATATCCTCCTTCCGTTCGTTTCTTTGCGTTGCGGGTTCTAGATGAGTTCTTGGATAACCGGTAAGTGGTGTGGTCATTCGTTTATCGATATCCTTTGTTTGCAATGAGGTCTCTGCATGCCTTCCAACGACCGGGTGATCAACCTGACTCATGGATTCAGGCGTGTGTTTTGTTCGCATTGAATCCATATACCCCGTGCCTTGTTCTATCTCCCATTTATCCCTGATTTGTCTATTTTAACCCTGATATTGTTCCCCTAGTCTGGAGCAGTTAGATGCTGAGAGCTTTGATATTCTACAACAGGCTTTCTTGGCCTATATACAATCTGAGTATGTTTATGGAACAGCAGAGGTCAACTCAACATGTATGATCTGGGTGTTATCACTCCGAAGAATTTCCGTTCACATTTTGTTCTAGTCCTACGAAACAAATTCTCTCACACCCTCACAGTATTCTTCCTTTGCACATACCTGGAGCGATGGCCGACTTTCTTTAACGATCTATTTACTTTGATCAGGCCCGCCGAGTCGTCCCATTCAACAAAGTTCAATCGTCATGTTTCTTTATTATTTTTCCACATTGTCATAGAAATATCCGACGAGGTTCATGATCAGGCCCTCAAGGCTGCTCGCGGATTTGATTCTACTCGGCACGTGCGAGATAGTCGAGTGCGCGATGCTGTACGAGAAAGAGATGCTGCTCAGATTAACGAGGCAGTAGTGACTATTGTGAACGAGGGCACGAAAAGAATGTCATCACTGAAGACAGAGGATAGTGTTGATGAGCTATCAGACGTAGTGGAAGTCGTTGATTTGGGAATCCGTGCATTTACCTCTTATGTTGGTTGGTTGAGTCCCTGTTCTCATTGGACTTGTCTTGTCTGACCGCGTATATCCCAGGCTGGGTTGACATCAATCTCACTGTGACACCTACAACCATACAGTTACTTTTTGCATCCCTAGGTGTTACATCTCTTTCCATTCGTCTAGCTTCTTCGTCTGCATTATCACGCATAGTCGCCAAAGGGCTGAAAGAACCCACTGACAAGCTCCAGCTGATCAAAGTACTTTCTCTGGCAGAGGTGATTGATGCTCTTGAGGCTCGAACCAGAGCTGAACAGAAAGCCCGGGGGGAAGATGTCGATGAAGGGGAAGAATCGTACAGAGAAGCCCTCGGAAAATTATTGAATATTCTTGGACTTGAGTTGGTCAAGTTGATAGAAGTGAGTCTGAAATCTTTGTTTGGCTTTCATTACTCATTGTCCTGTAGGATAAGACTGACACTGATGTTGTCTCAGAAGCAACTAGGCTGCTGGATCAGATTATGCCTCTAATCCTGCGCTTCCTGTCTGATGAGTATGACGACACTTGCAATACTGTTTTTCCCTTCTTGCAGGCGATATTAGTCAATGTAAGAAACCTCCGCTGCTTATTAGTATGTCTGCTTATACTACTCCATAGTACAAGCGGGCCAGGAGAGTTGCTACTGGTCCGATAGACGAATCGCAACAGGAATTTTTTATTTCTCTTCTCAAGGTTTTCTTGAAGAAAATGAAATGGGAAGAGAATTTCGACTTCGATGATGAGGACGAGGATGATCTTGCTGCTTTTGAAGGGCTACGCAAGGTATGCCTTTGTTCTCCATTACTGCATACCCTTTTTGAAAACTGTGCAGGATCTCCGGACGTTCATGGATTCCACATTATCCATTGATCCCACCCTACTCTCCGGCACGGTAGATTCTGTGGTTACTGACACGCTCTCGGCTTATCAGTCTAGAGCCAATGTAAAATGGAATGAGGCAGAGCTCGCCCTTTACCTTGTGTTCATCTACGGAGAAATTAACAAACGTCAGTTTTCCTCCCAGTCTCGAAATCTAAAATTAATTTCTTGTATTTTTAGTGGGAAGTAAAGGTCGCTCTGCGTTCTGCATTGCTCCGCCGTCTGCACCAGGCGATAAAACACAGCGAAAGGACTTGCCATGGTCTAGCTTTCCATTGACTATTCACGGCGAGATGTTACTAGCCGTGATCAGTTCTGGAATTGCCCAGTATCCTCACAAGGCAGTTTTGATGCAGTTCTATGAGATTATCGCTCGTTACGCAGATTTTTTCAAGGTCCGCAAAGAATGTATCACCCCTGCCCTCGAGTCTATGATCGATAGCCGGTGGGCAGTTTCTTCTTGCTCTAGATATGACCCTTATTAATCACATCCCTTGCAGTGGTTTGCATAATACAGACTTGACCATTCGGTCACGAGTATTCTACCTTTTCCACCGGTTTATCAAGGAATGTAGGAATGAAATCTCACCCGAGGTAGCTGCCAGTGTCTTGCAAAGCATTGGAGATCTACTTGTCGTCCAAGTCGACCTTCCAGAACTTGAGGACCCATCACAAGATCTACTCACGGAGGCGATCAGGAATCCTGGCATCTTCGAATCTCAGCTATACTTGTTTGAAACGGTCGGAATCCTCTGCTCCTTACTTTCAAAATCACCAGAGCAACAGGCGTCTGTCTTGATGTCTATCGTCAAACCTTTGATGGACCATCTTTCGGCGAATTTGCAGGTTGCCACCTCTGGAAATAAAGAGGTTTTAGCCATTATAAAAATTCATCACCTCATAATGGCACTGGGAAACATTGCAAAGGGATTTCCTGATTTCCCAAATCCTATCCCAGAAGGTTTCAATCAACCACCTTTGGAAGTCTTTACACAAGTAGCCCAGGCCCTACTTGTATGTTTGGAGGCTTTGAACATGATCAAACCCATAAGAGAGGCGGTTTGTGAACAAGCATTCTCTATAATTTCCTCTGACCCAGCTTTTAGACTCGTTTCGCGTTTGCCCGTATCCTGGCTACAACCGGAACAAGCGTGACGCACTTGATACCATCCCTGATGTCAAATTTATTGGCTCAGTTTGAGCCATCGGAGCTTGTGGAATTCCTCAACTTCATCAATCTGTTGATTCATAAGCTACAGGTAGATGCCTCGAGCCAGCATCACTAGTTTCCATGGACTAAAGGTTACTTCTCTGAACACCATAGCAAAGCATGTTCCCAGTACTAGATGAACTTATTGGGCCACTGGGTCTCCACATCATCTCTATCCTCTCTCAACCAGTCCTTGGGACAGACGACCAGCTAACACAATCTGAAACCAAGAAAGCGTACCTTGGCCTATTAACGAGCATTATGAACGCAAGGTTAAACACGGTTTTTACCTCACCTCGTATGTTGACACAGTTATCTTGCGGCTTTGATTGACATTCTGTCATAGGCAACAGTACAAATTTTGAGTCACTAATGGAAGCCATTCTCCGTTTCGTTGAAGATCATTCCGATCCTTCTGTCCAAAAAGCTGCACTACTCTTCCTACAAAGATGTGTCTCATCTTGGGCACCACCATTATCGCCAGCTGCCAATGGTCACGGGGAAACCACCGCTGGAGTTCCAGGCTTTGAAAGGTTCATGTATGAAAGGATCCTCCCAAGTATCTTCAGCATTCCTTCAGCGCCATCCCTCAACCCAAAGGATGGTCAAACTGTAACTGTGAGTTTCTCAAGCAGCATTCCAGGATCAATATATTGAAGCCTTGCTTTCAGGTCCTACACGAGGCTGCCAGTCTCATCAAGCTCATATGTACGATCAGAGAACAGGAAGCCTATGACTATCTCACACGTGTCTTCCTCCCCTCACAAAATTGGCCTCACCCAACGATTCACGATTTTATCACCAAACTAAGAGAACTCGATAATAAGGGCTTCAGGAAATATTTTACCGAATTTGTCCGTTCATCACGCTCTTCATGAGGTCTTCGCTGCTTTCTGTTGTCTTTATTTCAATTTGTCAACCCGCATTCTATGTTTCCGCAATTTTCACCATACCCTTGCACGCATGTTCGTATGTTTGACCTCACTGCATCTAATTAGTATTGTTATGAACATTGTTAATCACCTGTTCCCTGTGTGAAATCTCTGGAAAATGTACAAGAATCAAATTTGGGAGTTCGTACCCACGGGGATAGATTAGATCTGAAGCTTGAAGATCTGAAGATTGAATTGACTAGCGCTTGTGACTCAAAGTCTCAAAGGACAGTACACTAACAAAGAGTCATGCCACTTACGCGGGTAAGACGTCCCTGACAACAGTGAACACCTCACCTAGGCCTCACTCAGCGTCGCTTTTGACTTCCTCTTAATCATGTCAGTAGGTGCGTGCGTGCGTTTGATTTTGGTGCTTATTCCCTCGGGCACTCATCGCGATCCGGCAGTGCGTCGGCAGCCACCCAAAACCAAAATAGTAAGGAGCGACTCGTTTCAGTGATAACATACTTGAGTTTTCATTGGTTTGAGGATTAGAAAGCACCACGGAAGGTAAGTATTTCGGTCTCGCGTTGCAAGTGAAACCTCACAGGGAGTATTAGCATGGTGCAGATGTAGAT
This sequence comes from Pterula multifida, assembly GCA_900068985.1. Lineage (NCBI taxonomy): Eukaryota > Fungi > Basidiomycota > Agaricomycetes > Agaricales > Pterulaceae > Pterula > Pterula multifida. The sequence goes on from CEMT01387116.1 coordinate 17,698, forward strand.
ATTGACATGATATGGGCCAAGCTCTCCAACAACATCAAAGAGATACAGAATCATCAAGCAGCTAACCTCTCTTTCGAGGAAAACTATCGGTTTGCTTACAATATGGTTTTGCACCGGCAAGGACAGAAGCTCTATGATGGCGTTCTTGAACTCGTTGCTTGTCATCTAGAAAAGCTTGCTCGAGAACAGGTCTTTCCGACATTTCCTGCTACTGGTACAGATGATCCCATCCAGCAAAATCAGCAAGGAGAAATATTTTTGAAGGCATTGCGTTCCATATGGGATGATCATGTGGGAAGTATGGAAAAGCTGGGACAGGTTCTCAAGTACATGGTGCGGTCTTTTTTTTACCTCACTCTTCCGTATTCACCTAGCACACCTACTATCCAGGATCGCGTGCATTCACAGGAAGCACAAGTTCCTGACATTGTTACAGCGGGTCTTATCCTGTTTCAACAACGTATAATCCAACCACCAATTCAAGACCACTTGATCTATGCAGTCCTGACCCAAATCAAGATTGAAAGGGATGGTTTTGTGATCAATCGTTCTGCTCTCAAGGAATGTGTGGACGTCTCACTTAAGTTGGCGGTGAATGCGGGAGGGATTACCGTTTATCAACGCGATATCGAACATGAAGTTTTGAAAGGAACTCAGACTTTCTATCAACATGAGGGTGAAACGTTCTCGTCTACCTCTAGTGCTGCAGACTATCTGCGTAAGGTAAACTTAACCAGATCCAACCAGATCCCACTATAACTAGTTCGACCTCTAGGTTGAAAGCCGTTTAGACGAGGAAGAAAACCGAGCGCATCACTACCTTCACTCACAGACTGCACAACCCTTACGACAGATCTTACTACAGACCCTTCTGGCGGATCATCTGCATGAAGTGATAAACAAAAGCCAGTCTGGTCTGGACTTCATGATTGATTCTGATAATTTCGACGATAGCGAACGTCTCTATCGGTTGTTTGTTATGGTACCTGAAGGCCGCACATATATCAAGAAATATATCAAGGAGTCTATAACGCGCCGAGGCAAGGCGATCAATCAAAACTCTTTCGGAACTGAGCAGGCAGAGAATGAGCGAGAGGGCAAAACATTGAAGGATAACGACAAATCCGGGGGGAAGGCCTCCCAGATCCCGAAAGTCGAAAAGACAGTAACTGCCATGAACTGGGTACAGGACGTGTTAGCTCTCAAGCAGAAGTTTGACGAGGTCTGGGAGCGTTCTATGCAGAGTGACAGGGAAATCGGAAGTGGATTGAATGAGGTTCGAATCCTCACTTTTTAATTCCTCATGTTCTCCAGTTATTGACATTAAACTAGGCATTTGGGACCTTAATCAATATGAATGAGAATGCTCCTGAATTCATCTCACTTTTCATAGACGATCATCTTCGGAAGGGACTCAAAGGCGTATGTCATCAACGTCTCTTCTGAAAATCTTGAACTCACGGACTCTTAGAAAACTGATACTGAGATTGAAGCCATTTTGACCAAGACCATTGTAGTGTTCAGATTTCTGACAGAGAAGGACGTTTTTGAGCGTTACTATAAAGGTCACTTGGCCAAGCGTTTGCTGCAGGGCAAGTCAGTATCAGATGATGCAGAGAGGGGAATGCTTGCCAAATTAAAAATCGAGTCTGGGTTCCAGTTTACCCAAAAACTAGAAGGTATGTTCAACGACATCAAATTGTCAGAGGATATCATGCAACAATATCGAGAACACCTGAGCCAAACCACTGTACGTTTCTCTACCTTGTGTCGAGTGTCTCTTACCCGCGACATTTATAGCTTCCGTCCATCGAAATCTCGGTCACAGTCATGACCGCCAACAGCTGGCCAATCGCTTATTCTGGGGCCCCTTGCAACTTTCCTCCTGAACTGGCAAGGTGTTGCCAGCATTTTGAGCGATTCTACCTGTCCAAACATTCAGGGAGGCGCTTAACATGGCAACCTTCTCATGGGAATGCCGATATACGTGTCAGTTTTAAGGCCAAGCCAGTTATCGTAAATGTGGCGACGTATGCGATGGTCATTCTGCTACTATTTGAGACCTTGGCTGAAGGCGATACAATTACATACGAGGTCTGAACATCATCAAGGACTTAAATCACTGTTTTATTAACACAATGCTCAGGATCTCAAGGCCACAACAGGTATTGTAGAGCCTGAATTGAAGCGTCACCTTCAGTCTCTAGCTTGTATCCCTAAACGTAGGATGCTGATAAAGCATCCACCTGGACGCGACATCGAGGAGACCGACTCCTTTTCTTTCAACCACGAATTTACCTGCAACACGCAGAGAATCAAGATCAGCACAATAGCTTCCAGAGTAGAATCTAGTGGTGAGCGTAAGGAAACTAAAGGACATGTACTAGAAGAGCGAAAGTTACAAGCTAAGGTCAGACCAGACCAGCTTTTAAAGCAAGTTGCTGACGAATTACTGCCAGGCTTGCATCGTAAGAGTGATGAAAGATCGGAAGCACTTAACGCATAGCGAGTTGGTCAATGAGGTCACCCGCCAACTGTCCAGTCGATATCATCCAGATCCCCAAGATATTAAAAAGCGTATCGAGGAGCTCATTGAGGTACATTCCACGAATCCTGCTGGATCTCGTGTTACTTGCTGACTCTTTCTTGGCAGGCAGATTATCTTGAGAGGTGTGAGGACAGGAAATCATATGATTATGTCGTAAGTCGCTTAGTTACCTTACTGTTATTGCATCCTCCTGAGCGTTCCAGGCTTGAACCAAATTTTCATCGAGTTTCATCTATATATATATCCATTGTATTGTACCAATCCTTCAACATATAGTACAACACATCATGCATCACCTCGAGTAAGTTATGCAACAAAAGAGTGAAAGCAAGGTAAAAAATAAAAACAGTTATGAATAGCTGTGAGAATCACTCTGATGGTAAGCAAGCACGGTTTCGCGTTTCCTCCCTAGCTGCTTGGTCGTATAAAGGTGTGTCTAAGAATCTGCTGCATCTACCCTCCAAACCTTGATTACTCCGCTTCGATCTCCACTCACAACACCTCCTCGGAACGGGGAGTCAATACACGCCAAGGCAGTGATGACATCCTGGTGGCCCTTTAAAAGGTTTTGTTGATCGTGGGTTATCAAGGACATCCGCTGAGCAGGTCGATTGCTAAGTCTCGTAGCACTCGAGGAGGGGGCCCAAGCTTCAATGTATGTCGATAATGACTGGGTTATCACAGTTCTGGGAGCTTACATCAGTAACACGACTATGAAACAAACAAACAAAAAGGTTCACGAATAGCAAGGAGATTGAATTCCAGAGTCCATTCCGCTTAGCACGGTTGTACGTTCCACTTTGGAGAGATTCCAGAGCCTTAGTCTCCGGTCGTCTGACCCACTAATCATGAAACCGCGTCTTTCTACCCCCTCTCCATGATCTCCTCCTATCGTCAGTGTATGGCCGCCAAAGTCTATACCAGCGACAATAGCACGAACTGTGGGTGACGGCGTTGAAACTGGAGAACCAGACACCGCTTGAGCGTGAGATGGTGGTACATTTCGCAAATCCTCGTTGGCTTGTCGTGATCGCACCAATGCCTCGATTGCGCTTGAAAGGTTCATTTCAACATCGACGGAAGCCAATTGAGTAGGCTCCTCGATAAGTTCATCCGCCTCCGACTTTGTTATTAAAAATCTCTCCACAAGGACGGCTCTCTCAATGTCCCAAACTTCTACAAGAGTGCTTGAGGAAGAGGCTGTATCCGATGACTCAGCTGTGACCATCACCCATTTCCCCTTTCCTTTGGTTGGATGAACGACACATTGGTGTATCCGTGCTGACTTTCCCCTGGTGTTGAGCCCTACATGCCAACTTCGGAGTAATAAACCAAAGCGACGGTCCCAAAGGTTCAAAACCCCAGCGGAAGTTCCAACAATAATCCATGAACGCTTACGATCAATGCATACACAAGTAATTAGGCCCAGATGACGAGGGTTTTCCATTTCCTGAAGAATTTGCATAGTCCGCAAGTCCAGTACAACAATACGGGAGTGGGTTGTTGCATAAATGAGGTTAGAAGCAGATTCTGAAGAAGATTTAAACTAGAGCTAAAAGCAAAAAAGAGGTCAACTTGCCAGTGTTGTAATGCTGCATACAGGTTATATACTCTCCTAGTCCTTCAACACGGTGTTCTCGAATCACCTGAAGTTTACTATACTTGGGCAAGGTTCCACTCTGCGATATATCCACACGAACAATGTGCAAGCTCCCATCCTCAGCCGCACTTGCAAAGCAGTGGACACTCTCCAGCATGCAAACAGCCTTGACACGAGCATGATGTTGCCCATAGGTATGCCTCGGCTTGCTAGTAACATTGCGTTCCAGTCGAGCAGTATCCCAGACCTTGACCGTTCGATCGTCTGATGCAGAAACAAAGAACATATGGTCTGGAGAAACAGCTAGGCCAGTAATGCAATCGGAATGTGAAGATAAATGAGCGATGAGCGTAGCTTCGAGTTTGCGCTGGCCTCCGTCACGAAGAATCAGGCTGTGTCGTACTGGGTTTCGTCGTCTGACAGGCCCATCATGGACTTTGGGTCCAAAATCGCCCTGGTATTCACGGCTGCTACGAAGGTAAAGGTTTTCAATGACAGCATTGATTCCGGCCTCCCTTCCATCTGATTAGCTGTAATCAGCAAGAGCCCTTGATAATGAGACATAAGCCTACCATAGGTAGATATAGGAATAGACGATACACGTGGCTGCTGAGATGGATGATGTGGGCCAGTCAAGGATGAAGGCGTTGAACGGCCAGAAATGTCCCCTTCCGCCATAATCTTGAAATGAGCGTCAAGTACCCCAGTAGCATTAGCTTTGGAGGAGCCGACTGCAGGTGCAGCTTTTCCGTCAGACACACCAGCATATAAAAGGTTTGTGGGCTTGAAGGTTGAGGAATTGGATGTGGAAACTACAGATTCTGTAGGACTAGCTGGTCGTTCGATGGTAGATAAATCAGAATGAGGTAGACCAACAATCTTGAGAGCAGCAGAGGTTGGGTTTGAATTTGGGGTGATAGGACTCCGAGGATCCCTCGGTAAAGACGCCAGGTTGAGGGATGAGGTGGATCCGTTGATAGAAGCTAGTCGACGACGAACTTCCTCAAACGGAGCACCAGTTTGGTCAGCAGTACTTACGCGACCCATTTTAGTGGTATGAAGGGAGGGGGAACGAATTGATAGGTCAGATGCAGAATGAGGTGAGAGCAATGATATCGCCCGCAAAGTTCGCGGTGTCGATAGCTCGCTCGCTCGCGACTTGAAAAATACAGTCTGTGGAACAACTTGCAGCTTGCGTAGCTCTATTGTTTCAGTAGTCTTCAAGCTCATTTCTACCTCAGGCTGCTCTTGGTTGTTACGAGAAGCAAAGCTAAACAAAGTTAAGCCGATACGTCAGAAATACTAAAAAGCCTCGCTTACCTGGCACTCGTGTTGGCTAACTTGAGAATATAATCACGCATGGCTATGAGCTTGGTCTCTTCGTTCGGAGTCATGCCTAATTGTTGGAGCTTAATGATTTGTACTTCGTCCCTATGAGAGGTCAACTCTGCGACTAGGATTGATTAGGTATCAAGACACCCACTCCTCAGACTTATTGCGTGCTATAAGATTCCCAGTTTTGCGGGCAACAATGACACTCTCCCGAGGAGACTCGGCTTTCGTTACTACTCGACGATGTGTTCGCCAAAAACTGGCACTATCCGCTCTCATGGCCCATTGCACAGCACCATCGAGGATCTGCCTGGGGAGCTGATCATCTTGTGAGATTACCAAAGACAAAAAGCAGAGAAAATTGTACAGGTGGTTTGATCGTCAATAGCATACTTTGCTCCTCAATCTGAGCCACATCTGATCGCAGGTATGAACGGAGTGAAGGGTACAGAATGCACCAGGTGTCGCTCGCGGGCAAAGTTTTGGTAGCAGCTACCAGGAATGCCACAGCGCCTGAGTAGCTTAGTCAGTTTGAGTGCTAAAAGACTGAGAATATAATGACCTTGGCAAACCCAAGAATTTGGATGATATAAGAAGCTCAGAGTGGCACTCATAAGCTCCCAGATGCGCATTTTCTGGAAAAGCCCCAGTTCGCATAAACTTGTGAGTGCTGCTAAGACTTGGGAGACGACGGTCTCATCTACATCTATGGTTTGTATTGAATTTACTGTGGCTTGTCAATTGCAGGATAAAACGGACCTGACAGTGCTTGTATCATCAGGGGTAAGATGTACTCTTCCAAACTTCGTCCACCAGCACATGCTGCGACATCAACTATACTCTCAAAAAAAGCTTGGCGGAGTAACCAGTCTCTATCATTCAAATATGTGATCATATGGCTCAGAAGGACGTCGTTCGTCTTCTGTCTGCCCAGAAAAATACACAAGGACGAGACATTATGCAACACAGCGCGTTTGACTATGCTTGATGGGTCTATAAGTAAGGTCGAGAGATGATCCTCGATGATGTTCTGGAGATCTTGCATGCTGGCATCATATGAAACCTGGTTCACATGAGTTATCAACTATGTCTCTCCTGGGAGAGATCTCACCTCAAAATGAGCTTGCTCATATTCTTGTCCCTCAGAAGCTGCGCTGTAAAGACCATGCGTTTTGAGAGCTTGCCACATCTCGAGATACCGGACAGCCGTATCGGCGAGATGCACAATGCACTGTGCATAAATACAACGAACAGATGGCTCTAGATCTGTGACGAGATGCTTGAGATTAGGCAGAATATATTCCGGAAATATAGCCACGTTTGATGGCGTTATTACAGAGACAAGCATAAGCTGTATATCAGAATTGAGATCTTTGATGAGGCTTAGAATGACTTATACGCACGACCTGTATCAGAGTGCGCAGTGCAGCAACTCGAACAGAAGCAACATCGTCATGAAGGAGCTCGATGATGTGCGGAATCATACGATCTAATTTGGCTTCATCCGTGAGATGAGGTGAAAGTGCCAAGAAGACATCTAATGCCCGAGCTTTTGAGCTAGGCAGCACACAGTTCCTCACATTGGCAGTGAGAAGAGCCAGTACCACCAAGGCAGGTCCATCTTCAAAAATCAAGACTGAGACGCTAGCCCAAAGAGATACTGAGATTACATACCCTGGGAGGAAGCCCTCGAGCCTGCCTTTGTAGGATCATATAGTTTGCTTTCCCTGTTTGGTATATAGAGTTCAACCGGAAAGATATCCTGGTTGAACTGTCAGCTGTCTGTACCCTTAATATGATGAATAAGGATTACCTGGAGTGGTCGCTGGGTAGAGTTGGTACTTGCGCAATCAATCTTGACCGGACTAATCCTTGTTTCTTCGCTGGCCTCTACAGTCAGAAACCCCGCAATCGTTTCATATTCGCTCCATACTCGTTCTATACGATAATCTGAGTCACTGGGTAAAGAACTGGTGGCCGGGTCTGGTATAGTGGAGGCCTCAGAAAGGAAACCAGATGGAGGTGGAACTCTGCCAGGCGAAGCAGCAGCAGGCGAAGTAACATTGGAGAAGGATGAGGATTGAGTCTGGGTGGTGCCTTGAAATACACAGGGGGACGGTTCATTGAGCGATGAAACATAATTGTGAAAGTAGGAGTAGAAGCATTCGGGGAATACGTTGCCGCGTAATGTATGAAGAATCGTATCAAATGCAGGCCGAGCGGAAGGATCTAGCTGAATCATTTGCTTGATGACATCCTTTTTAGACCGCGTTAATGGATGGTCATCGAAAAAAGATAGCAGACTCACTCGTACACCGAGATCCTCAATTATATTAAGTTGCCCATCCACATTAGTTTCACCAGCTCGATACTTGTAAAGCTGACTGAGCGTGAATAAAGGAGATTCCATGAAAAGCTCGGCAATTACGCATCCGACGCTAAAACAATCCATAGCCTCCGTCAGTTTTCCATCTTTTCTTGCGTCTTCCTCTGCCATAGATAGTTTGTTCTTCTTGGCACTGATTTTAGGGTTGGACGCGTCAGTGTAGAACCGTTCCGGTGCAACATAGCAAGTTCTCCTGCCAGAAGTATCGAAGTAGAACGAGAAATCGGAAGGGTCATCGAGAGGTAGATAAGTTGGCTTGTATGAAGCGAAATCAGTTATATAGACCCAGTTCCACGATGTCACCAGAATATTCTCTGTTTTCACGTCCCCATGAAATGTCTTTCTGTTCCTCGCATCCCTCATGGCATTGAGGATCTGAAACGCAATCCATTTCTTCTCGATAATAGTGAGAAACGGACGAGTGCTGAAAGAATAAACAGTTAGAAGGACTAAACAAATGACCAGAATTCATCGAAAGACCTGATTCTATCGTAAAGATTACTCGCAATCCACTGCCTAATAAGGTAACCAGCCTTGTCCGTCTCCGTGAATGCTTGATAGCCGTGAACATTAGCAATATCAGCGAGTGCATCTCTTTCAGCTAAAACTCCTAATGATAAAGACATCAAAGGCACAAAATGAACAGTACTTGCCTCGCAGTTTTCTGTGGTAGTTTCGCAGAGAAAGCCCAGGATCGGACTTTATGAAGAGCTTGACAACAAGGTACCCATTCCGATGGCGACACTTGACAGTTTTAAGAAAGCGAGTCGAGCCTATGCTGGGTTCAAAGTTCAAATTTCTATACTAAGAAGAAGACACAGCAAAGACCTCTTCTCGTAAACTATCTCTGGCCCAAGTTCAGCAATGAAAGAGTCAAGTGCACCAGTGGTTCGGGGAATATTAAGGTATGAGTGCTGATTCCCCATGACCTCAAAACTAGTCTTCAGCTGATATTCAAAGGTTGTCGTTGAAGAGGGCGGTTATAACATGGGGTAGTGAAAGTCGTTAACTAGTTGAACGTCGTGAACTGAACAATACAGTATGAACAGTGAGCCGGTCCGGAAAGTGATGCTGGGGAAGAAGTGGCTGTGAGAGATTTTGGGCAGTCCAGTGACTCGATATCGGATGTGGAGGCAGCAAAGTTATCTACTTCTGACTCGATATCGTTTATCTATTCGCCTTCATCACTTCCACAGTTTTCCGGCCTGCCACGTTTCCTATTTTGCAACCTCCTTTTCCATCTCACGCAGGACAATGAGCTCTGCCACGGCTACTACCTCTCAGCCCGCCGAACTTCCTGCTCTTAGAGGGCCTCATCTTGGAGATCAAAAGGATACCTCCGAGAAGAAGCAAAAGGCTAAATCAGCTACTACATCTGCATTTCCTCTAGAGGTCAGTTTCATCCAACCTTGGTTCTTTATTTGTACGTTCATACTTAAATAGCTCCAACCTCCACCGGCGTTTTTCGACCATAGAATCATGTTGTTTGAGAAATTGAAAGCCGAATATAATGAATTGATTAAATGTAGCAACTTTCTCTTCCGGTTTAGGCTCTCCATAGCAATGCTGATCTACTGCAGCCAAACCTAGGGAAGAAATTGCAATTACAATGCCTGATGGTTCCCAGAGGAAAGGCATCAGTTGGGAGACTAGTCCTATGGATATCGCTAAGGAGGTCTCCAAGAGTTTGTCTGAGAGGATCGTCATTGCAAAGGTTTGTCTATCGTACTGTTTCGATTTTCATGTTCGGGATTAACTGTCATTGCAGGTAGATGATCAGGTATGGGATCTTGAGCGACCCCTTGAATCTACCTGCAAGCTAGAACTCCTAGATTTCGAACACCCAGAAGGTCCTTATTTCTCTCATCTTTATTTGACCACCCTCATTGATAGAAACCAGGAAAACGTGTCTTTTGGCACTCATCCGCTCACGTTCTGGGTGAAGCTGCTGAGCGACACTATGGGTGTCACTTGTGTGTTGGACCACCCACTGACGAAGGCTTCTTCTATGAAATGGCGATTGATGATAGGTAAGTATTTCATCATGTAAAAATCTTTATCTGTGACATGGACCAACTCTTATAGGCCTGTCTCCAATAACGACTACCCTTCCCTTGAGAAGCTGGCAGAAGCCGCTGTCAAGGAGAAGCAGAGGTTCGAGCGTTTAGTGATATCCAAAGAAGATCTCCTCAAGATGTTTGCTGTGGGTCACGCTTCTTGATTGATCGCCAGCTCAGCCCTTCTACTCATATTCTGTTCAGTATAACAAATACAAAGTTCATCTCATTAATTCCAAGATACCTGATGGAACCTCCACTACAGTCTATCGATGCGGGCCTATGATTGACCTGTGTGTCGGTCCACATATTCCACATACGGGAAAGATCAAGGCATTTATGGTGACCAAAGTATGATTTTGGTGATACTCAGATCAGCATTCTGGCTTGCTCACATGTTGCCAAGAACTCTGCTTCTTACTTCTTAGGAGACGCAAACAACGATTCTCTGCAACGGATCTACGGCATCTCTTTTCCTGATAAAAAGCAACTCACAGACTATAAGGCATTCCTGGCTGAAGCCGCGAAGCGGGATCACCGTAAAATAGGCAAGGTCAGTATCACCTGTGGGCTATCTGGACATTGCCCATTTAGCTGTTTTACAGGACCAAGAGTTGTTTTTCTTCAATGATCTTAGTCCGGGAAGTTGTTTCTGGCTTCCTCATGGCACCAGAATATACAACACATTGGTAGAATTGATGAGGGTCCGTATTTTTTTCCTTGCTCGTAGCGTTAACCTTCATGTCTGAAAAATAATATCCAGTCAGAATACTTCAAGCGCGACTACCAAGAAGGTATGACCGCTGTATTGGGATAATAAACTCTGTTGACTCTTCTCAAGTCATTTCTCCGAATATGTACAACAGTAAGCTATGGCATACGTCGGGCCATTGGCAGAACTATAAGGATGATATGTTTGTCCTTGATATCGAGAAGGAGAAATGGGCACTGAAGCCAATGAATTGCCCTGGTCACTGCCTTATCTTTGACTCACGGGATCGCAGCTACAAAGAATTGCCCATCAGAATGGCAGAATTTGGTATCATCCACCGGAACGAGGCATCAGGTGCCTTGACCGGGTTGACGCGCGTCCGACGGTTTGTTCAAGACGACACGCACATCTTCTGCCTCCCTTCACAAGTTAACTTCTGTCGTATTTGTTCGATGTTCCACTGAAATTTATCTTTTACTACTAGATCGAGGAAGAGATTGATTCCCTATTCGATTTCATGGAACATATTTATGGGTTATTTGGGTTTGAATTCCATTTGGAACTGTCTACCCGCCCGGAGAACTACCTTGGGCACATAGAAACATGGAATACAGCAGAAGAGGTACCCTCGTTCTCCTTTAGGGATTTTGCTAATCTATCAACTTATTCCACTTCATTTCTCGCCTTAGCAACTCAAAAAAGCTCTGGATAAACGATATCCCGGAAATTGGGAGCTCAATCCAGGAGATGGTGCTTTCTATGGCCCAAAAATCGATATCACTATCCGAGATGCCCTTCGACGATCATATCAATGCGCCACCATCCAACTCGATTTCCAGCTGCCTGAAAGATTTGATCTAAAGTACCGTTCCGCAGATGAGGGCACTGGTCCCTCTGACAAGCCACCCTCACGTCCTGTCGTCATACATCGAGCTATTCTAGGTAGTTTGGAACGGTTCGTTGCTATCATTACAGAGCATTTTGGAGGCAAATGGTAGGTTGAGATCATTCGACTGGTACATGAAATCCGACCTTCCTCATTCAGGCCATTTTGGTTGTCACCTCGTCAAGTTCTTGTTATCCCTGTGGCCGCTGCTTATGTTCGTGTTTGTACTCCCACTCTGTTCTGGTCATTGATTTGTTTCTTCATTTAGAACGAGTATGCCTCAGAAGTTGCTGGCTTGATGAACGCCCAGGGCATCTTTGCTGACGTTGACAATGGAGGGGACACATTGCCCAAGAAGATCCGCAATGGTGAAATTGCTCAGTACAACTTCCTCTTGGGTAAGCACAGATGCAGTATATCAAGATTTCTGGTTGTGACTTACTGACATCTGCAGTTGTCGGTCAAGAGGAGCTGGATGCGAGATCCCTAAATATCAGGAATCGAGACGACGTGGGCACTAAATCCAAGGGACAGATGGCGCCTCTCGATGAAACGATTCAGAAGCTAGTAGCACTGAGGAAATTGAGGAAATTAGCTAATAAGCTTGAGTAGATACTTTGGGTTGCATACAGCAGTCGCGCTCAACGGACTGAATGCATAAGTAGGTGTAGATGGGTGTAGATTACAGATACCAACGCCAAACGAGTGTGCAAGGACGCTATTCATTGATTCGTAACTTAGTACTGAAAGGAAAGGATAATAGAATTTGGAGAGCGTAAATGAAGATGGTAGTGCCGGCAAGGTAGTGCCAGCTGGTTGATAGAATACAACAGCAGCAGATAGCTTGAAGAAATAAGTAGTTGCGACATGATACACATGCAATTCGAGCTGACTAGTACTATATGACTTCGAGAGCAACAAGTTCCGGCATAGATCCCAACAGGGATTGCGGAGATACTTCTCCCTTATTGCTAGTTCCTTATTGTATACGTATCAATGAATATCTTCCTGATTCTGATTTTCATACCGTTTATCATGGGCGGCTTCAAGGTGCCAGCAGTGAGCATGCGACGCGGTTGTCTTACTCGCAAGCATTCAGTGGAGTACTCAGAAGGCGGAAACCCCAGTGAGGGAACAGGGAGTAAAGTCAAAAAGACGCCTCTCACTTAGTCGAATGAGACTGTCACGCACGATATCATGTACATATGCCACCGTTGTGCCAGGCGCCATAGAATCTGAATCAATGCAGTAAAGGAAGTAATCAATGTTTCGAGAACAAGTTCATATCTGTCCCGCACCTTCCCCCTTTGTCAGAACCTAACCGCGTGCTTGTAATGCAAATGTATGTACTTTGATGTGGAGGAGGGGCCTGATCATCAAACAAAAAACTGATCGAGACTGAGCCTAGGAATGAAATCTCGAGGAGGGATCGGCCTCCTCGGTTAAGCAACTTGGTTCGCGATTCTAGTGTCCGTGATGAGTCAAACCAGCCTCCTGACTCCAGCAGAATATAGAACGCCTTCGTTGCATACATTTGCATTGACATACATGGATTGTTGTGTTCCTCGGTTACGAACTTAGTGGAACTTGCGAGGTCATTAGTTTCAGTGCCTGGTCATTGAAACGAACTCGATAGAATCAGAGCCACTACAATGGATCCTGCTCGTGAGTTGAGATGGGCGACTGCCATTGACAACCATCCTCCTGTATCTATAGGCAATAGGTCTCTGGTCAAGTGTTGGTGACGTAGCGAAGTTAGTACTCGGCCTTTGGAGGTTATTAGTCGTGAATAGGCGTAGATCTTCTGTGTACCTTCGATGACCTGTGCGTCCCCTCACTTCTTTCAATCCATTATCGAAGAACTGATTATTCCCCTCTAATCATCAAACCAGATTGATTCTGCCTTCAAGATATCTGGCGAGGGTTCTCGAAGATTCCTAATTACATATTTATCAAGACCGTTCACCGATATGCCCGCTGGTGATAGCTGTCGTCGAAGGTGACAACGGATCTTGCTAGTGCTCAACAGCACCTTAAAAGCTGTTGAGCCCAATGTGTAAGCCGCAGTCCTCCAGTTTGAAAGGATGAGTAAAGACCCTGGGCATTCGAAGTAGTCCGAGCTTTTCGGTTTGGGCTCGGAGAATCGAAAGCCGTGGCGGCACGGATGTGTTCAAGTAAGGTGCTTTTGTTGAAAGTTCCAGAAATTTACTAACAAGATTAAAGTCTGACAGAGAATGAATACTAATGGTCACCGGTCCCGGTCAAGGCTGAAGATGACTCAAGCTCAATCCTTGAGGAATTTGAGTGCATGCATACAGGTGCGAGTCGAGTCAGCGCCTTTACAGTATGCACAGCCTTAGCACAGCCTTAGCCATTGATATTATATAATACAAAGCATGTCTCTCTCACTGTCAGTGGTTACTAGTGACCGCGATACTGTAGTGTCCACTGCAGGAGTCGTAGAGCCCCTTGGCTTCCCACAAATTGAATCCACAGGCACCACGGCAACCCCTGTGCTCTACAGCATGTTGATTTTTACCTTAGGCTCACCCCAGAATCATATTCTGACTCATGCGATCAATAATACAGTATCTTCCGTGTATTCAACTTCTTCCATGTATTCAACTTACAAGGCCTTGACTTGCGACTCCTACCTTCGCTCTGCCGGTTCGTTGCACTGCTTAACAAAGAATCCAAACAAGAATTCTGGGGCCGAGTGCTTGCGTCATATCAAGTAACGGGCACAGCCCGACTCTGACGGTGTCAGCCTGGCTCTAAGTACCTGTGCGGCTGACTAATATCCAGTCGCATATAAAAGGGAGGCTGAGGTCAAACATTGGATTACTGCATTCCTCTCGTTTTGAACTTGCAAAATGAGATCTTCCACGAGAAAGCCCGTCTCTTCAAGCTCCAGACCTCTGACATCGGGCGAGTTTGCTCGGTTGTTTGATCGCCATTTTGTTGCGCATCTCGCCAGACTAAGGCGCGCACATCGAGAGCAGCAGATTGAAATCAAACGGTATAAGAGTCCCCTCGTTCCAAGGTTAGTAGCATATCTGCAACATTACTCTTGCCTTGGCTGATTCCGGTTCTGAAAGAATGGATCTCCAACAGTACACGACAGGTCCTTCACCCCGAGTTGAAGCTGTCCTCGAGCTACCTGGTCTCAGTAAAGACGAGGTATTTCTTCGAGTCGAGCCCGGGAGGCTCATAGTTCATGGTGAGCGAAAAGAATCTAGGCCCCCACCTCCATCCGTTGCTACATCAGAGGAAGATGCCGATTTGTCACTGGTGGTGACTCCAGGTGCCTCCCTCAGAGAAATAAAGTATGGCCCTTTCCGTAGAGATATCCCCTTGCCACCTGGGTTACAGGTCAGAGAACTATTTCCCTTCAGTTTTCTTCGATTACTAATCTCTTGTTGTTCTCTAGCCTACTCAAGTCAAAGCATTCTTGGAGGATGGACTACTTCGCATTGCATGGCCCCTTCAACCAAATTGTGTCTCCCCCCCTTCCCAATCACCCGACAGACTATCTGCTCCTCTTCTAGAGAAGAAGCCTGTTTCGGACTGTCGTCCCGTCACTCCGCAGCAACCAGGAGAAGATAAGGGTTCAATCACTTTTCAACGCTCCTCTTCTTTAGAAATCAACTCCGACATGCAAAAGGACTAATTTTGACATGGTCCAGCATGATTCCACCACAGCATGATTTCTTCCCACCCACTGACATGTTTTTTTTCTTTCTTGGACAACTGTATCATATCTAGGTTTGTATTATACTATCGATCGCTGTATTCTTATTCCTAAACTCTCAATCTGCTATCGTTTTTGTATACCGCCACTCATCCTGTTTCAAACATAACCACATTGATTCGTCACACTTCAATCGATTATATCCCCTTAACTCTAGTGCTCTTTATTGGTGACTTGTAGTCCGAAATAAATCTTCTCTTGGATAAAATATGTGTGGGTATCAAAGATAAATTCAGTTGCCTGGGCCCACTAACCAAGAATAATGTGTAACCAGGGGGATAATAGCAACATATAAATGGATAGATGATTTCCATATGTTCAGGAAAAAGGGAGATCGATCCCAGAGAGACTGACAACGCTTCGTTGAGTGTATCTCAGTGCCTTGCGTTCAGTTGCCCATAGCCCTATAATTGCCAGATTAAATAAAACCTTGACTACGGAAACTCGTGTCGACGAGTCACTGCAGGGCTGGTGATTCTGAAAGCAATGACTCAAAGATATCGATGCAGCCAGAGTCATTTGAGCTGCTGCGCCACATGTGACCGTGAATATTCTATAACGAGGATCTAAATATACCATAGAGAAGATCGATTTCAAATACTGCAGTCGATAAGCAAGGTACCCGTTCTGAAGCATCGATAGCTTTAGCCAATGAGCGGCTATTTCGGGTGGGAGAGTCATGATATCAATGACAATTGCATATATATATATGCTGCTATCGATGCAGTAAATACTGCTGAAGTGCTCGGTGTGCTTGGTAAATTCAAGCTTGCCATATACTGCAGTGGCAGGACTGTCATCAGAATTTCTGGTGCGTGGGCTAGCGCTTTACCTTAGCCTAGCACTATATGATGTTTTTACCGCACAATTGCGGTAGCTTGAGTCACAATCTAAGTTCCAGCATCATCGGGTATGCACTATATGAGTTCGGATGAACCTAAGTTTTCTGGTCAACGTTGTCACCACAGGTGTTCAGCAGAGGTTTAAGTTTGTCCGACTGGTACTACTGATTTTACTAGATGCTCGTCTACTTATCCGAGTCTACCATCGATTTATCATCTGGCGCTACTTTCCCAAAAGTTGCATTACAGTCCACTTGCGATACGACCACCATATATGCACTGTGATGATAGACTAAAGAAAACAAAGGCGGCAAGTCCCTACAATTCAACAATCACAGAAATGCGTTACAGTAGACTGTCCCTTAACGCATAGTCCCCAAAACCCATAGTCCCCAATAACCCATGACCTCGGAGGAAAAGTTTGCAGGGGATTTTGTTAAAAAACCCATAGGTCCCTTAGAAAAACTCCATAAATTTTTGGTTGATTTCTTTCGAAATTTTGTGCATTCCCATGATGATTATGGCACAAAGAATCTCACTAAACTACTTTTATGATATTTAACATTCTTATCAATTATTTCCTTTGGTTAATGGAAATTTGTTATCAATATTCCCCCCTCATGAGTCATGAAACACCAACTGAACCCTCTAGGTACATTGAAGGGTCGAGCTAAGTTCAGGTATAATGTCAAAACCCATACAGCAGAGTTGCAGCTTGTAAGACCATCTAGTAAGTACTAAATACTTGATCAATTTGAGGAACCTTTTCTGACATCAGTGAAAAGTGGATCGGAAAATGGTACCTGAAGCTAACTAGCTAGCTTATCCTCCTTCGGCTGTGAATTACACTACACTGAGCAGCAATCCTCGGAAGAGACATTATTTCTCTCCTAGTAATAAGTCATTAACGCCATACTGGAAAATACAATTTAATATATATTTACGTAATTTCTCCACAGAGTCTCTGTTTGGAGGACCCTCCGGGCTGCGGATCAGGGGTCCGATCAGGTTCAAAGAACCGATCAGGAACCATGTGCCATCGTTTTGTGCACATAGCAACATTCGACGATGGTTTAGTTGCTTAATTCACCTTTAACCCCGTCACCCGTCTCGCGATCAATCATCCACAATGACCAGCAAGGATGCTAAGCGAATGCGAGGCGAAATTGCTTGTGCAGAATGCAGAAGGTTTGCTTATTGGTCAGAAATTGAGCCGATACTGTACTCTTAAGCACTGGCTCTTAGACTAAAGATTCGCTGTGACCGCAATGGTTAGTACTGGTGCTCATACCATTCGCATTCATTGATCCAGAATAACCTTCTGTTAGTCCCCTGCTCAACCTGTGTTAAACGAGGATGTGACGCGCTATGCCCTGTTGGTGAGCGGTTGATTTCTCAGACAAGCGGAAGCTAGGTTAATGGACCCACGAAGGTACAATTCCGCCTGGAGATGGAAGCAGGTAATTTGAATGATCTATTGTATATGTGAGGAACCCCGTCCTAAGCCTGCCTGGAAGATTTGTTCTGGCTGCAACAGACCATTTGGTAATGAAGATATCCAAAATGGAAGCAAGGATGCACGCACTTGAAGATGCACTGTCCATTCTGCACGCTACCGACAGTACATCTAAACATCCTCTACTACTCACCCTTCCGGTCAAAGAAGAAGAAGAGGACGAGACCCATCTTCAGCTCAAACCCTTATCTGAATCTCCTCAAGAACTGGTTGTTCAGCCTAAAGGGACGTTACACATTGACAGTGAGGCAGGACGCTCTCTGTACTACGGGCCTGGAGGTGGTTCCGAGGCACGTACTCAGAATGATTTTTGATTGAAGATTATATTCTCATCTCCCACTTCAGTCTCTCCTCTTAGTACGCTCCTCCGCTACAATTGTGCCCTTTTCTTTTTGGCTTATGCGATCCCCAGAGGGCTCAAGGCACAGAAAGCACTCCGGTCGTTGAAGAGCTTGATACTTCCTACCTTCCACCAGAACTGGAGATGGGGTTCTCGTACTTTCTCTTGAACCCTCCGCAAGACCTTCCTCGCATGACTATGCAATCCACGATAGAAACCTTCCTTCCTCCCATTAATCGTGCAACTTACCTTATCGATACATTTCTGGAGCACCTATCATGGATGTTTCATATTGTCTCGCGGCGTGAATTAGTCCTCGATCTCATGCCAGTCATTTACAAACAGCGGCCTGGTTCAGGCTATGGTCCCCATGACCTTGCTTTGCTTTTAATCACAGTCGGAATTGGAGCACTCGTGGACGAAGGTTTACCCCCGTATAACCTAGAAGCACAGCATTATTACAAACTCGCTCAGGCTGCATTATCGTTGCAGACAGTGCTGGTAGAAGAATCGGTAACGACTATCAAAGTTCTACACCTGATGAGCATCTATAATGGTATGTCAGGTAAGGAGAGCAACATTGAGTTGTGTTATGGGCTCCTTTGCCTGGCGGGACAAACGGCAATGAGGGTAATATCAAATTCCGTCCCTCATTGAACTTCCATTTCATTCATCTCCCGTCCACAGATTGGTTTTCGTCAGTGTCTTGACCGTGTCCTGTGAGGGTATGCTTATCTTGCATCAGATGTTGATCCCTCAATGTGGGGGTTCACCGGCAAAGAAGCGTACGACAGGCGAGGATACTTTTATAATCTCCTCGCTGCGATAACGTGGCAGGTAGATGAGTTAATTTCACGATGCCTTAGCGAGTTCTTTTCATCTCTTGTTCAATAGGCTCTCGTAACCGGAAGACCGCCTTCAATATGGACGGACTGCATTGACTGCCGAATACCCTCGGGTGAGGATGAAGACCGGTTTCAACAAGGCGAAGTACCTCTAGGTTGTAAGTTGATTTATCCCTGCTTGCAAGTAGCCTGCTCACTTCAACTTAGTTGGAAGATGGGGTTTCATGGCTACTCGTGATCTCCTAATACCTGTAGTGAAAGCGGTTTTATCTGCCAAGCCCCCAGACTACTCCCATATCCTTGCGCTTGATAGTAAAATCAATGCATTTGTACCAACAAATGATGCTGACCCAGAAGACACTCGAACCTCCACCACGATGCGAACATTTGTTCGTTCACATTATCCTGCCCTCAGTAAGGCCTCGTATATAGATTACTGAGATCTGAAGTGTTGATTTTAGCTAATAGTCAAGATGTTTCTGCATCGAGGATACTTTGCGGAAGTCATGATGGAATCGCCTTTCGATCCCCTTCGCAGTCCCCATAAGCAATCTTTCATTTCTGCCTACCAGAGTGCCTGCTTGGTTCTTCAAGACACCATAGAGCAATTCACAAAAAAGCCTGTTTTGTGCAGTCGTGTTTGGCAAATATGGTCTTTCGCTTTTTCTGCTGCCGTAGGTTTTCTTTGCTCAAAATTCGCTGGGATTCAATGGGATAGATCTCGCGTTTCGTAGATGATTATAGGTTCAGTCGCTGTACGAGCTCCTCAAATTATCGGTCTGAACCCACCACCTCTGGGTAAATTTGTAGAAGCCTGCAATCTTTTCAAAATAGCCGCAGAAACCAGCGCTCGGGCTGCGCGAGCATTGGTAAGACGAATTCTGTCCTTCCTGATGCCCTTTGTTGATTTTATTGAGTAATAGCCCGTCCTCTCAGCCATGCTAGAGAAAGCCATTTATGCCGTACAAAATAGACATCTACTTCAGCCTCCCGTGTCGGATCGTAACTATGATCCCAAAGAAGAGCTTGCTTTATTTGGCGGTCTAACACCTCTTGTAGCCTCCAAGGATTCTTCAAAGAACCCCAACCCATCACCTACGAATTCTACTACCCTCGATCCTGTTCATATCTCCACTCTTTTACCTAGTCTTGCTAATCCTCAGCCCTTCTCGTTGTTTGTCGGCGATTCACTTCCCACAACGGAATTCTGGGCAGCTGGGTTTTCGCTCGATAATTATGGGAGCCACTTGGGTCAACTACAAGCTGATGTTTTGGGGCTAGGTCAAAGGAATTATGGGGCCAATGAGGATAGGTTGCCAATACTAGATGATAGATGGCTCTCTGCTATGCATGATTATGGGCTAGTTGCCTACTCTCGGCGATGAACAGATCTACCTCCATCCAGCTTTGTTTGGCAAACTCTTCGTTGGCGTTCTTGTGTTCACCACATTCTCTGTTATTATATTGTAAAATTCTATTTCATCTAAGCTGTAAAAAATGTCCAGGAAGAAACACACTTGAGCTTGATCTGAGGAGCATTGATTATGGTACAAGAACGCATGCATGAGAATGAGAAAACAAATGTAACAAAGGTTGGCAACCAAACTAGGATCTGCCATAGGATGAAGCTATGCGCAATGCAACTGATAGGTACCTATCCATTGTTCTGGATGTTCGAGTTCAAGGAAGGCAGGGTCATCTGTCCGCCTGGGTTACCTCCTGGTTGTTGACTTACAACACCGTTCGACTCCAGTTCAACGGCATTTGGTGATCTTGTTTTATGCAAGTCCTTCTGTATCTCTCGATCAAAGGCATCCTCGTCAAAGGATTCTCCACAGAATCTATTGAGTTGGCAAATGAAAAAAGCAGCATGATGAGGTGTGGGCATTTGACATACGATCCACAGCATCCTCGGCTTCCGCAACAGCCATTGGAGCCAAAAGCTCCTGGAACAAATAGGTTTTAGTATCGATATGTGTGGGGGCCTGGCATCTAGGGCCGGGATACATACGTTGATTGCAAGTCAGCCCTAGAGTGCTACTTCCAAAAATTCCTAGAGGTTTAAACGATCATGGTTTACCATAGTACCAGGGCAGTAACGAGGTGAGTTGAGCGCACCACATAAACCACATACAGCGGCGCAACATTCTGCACACACACCCGCATCGGAAGACATATTATCAAATTAGATTTGTGACTGTGAGATGATTGTAGGGATGCAGTTACTAAAAGGGTCGTAACAATGGTGGTGAGACAGATATATATAATGGCGGGCTATGCTCAAGCAATATCGAAACGACTTACATACGTCATGAGGGGAAGAAGAAGGTCAGAGAAGGGGGAAAGCGAGATCGATGGTGTCTGAGCTTATTTATTTATCTAAATCAACCTGGAATGGGCGCTAGGGGCTTCATGCCCGTGTCGTACTAGTA